>JAJPUD010001639.1:216161-239125 GCA_023553655.1 Myrmecobius fasciatus | reverse complement strand
TGTGAATCATCATTTGCTTTATGACCCAGGATGGATGATTTGGTCACCCAAAGGTCCTTAAGGAAATCATTATTTTTGCATTATGTAACATTAGGAGATATTCTTTTCATTAAAAACAAGTTCAGGTGTGCATATGTGTTTTTAAATGTTTGATCTCTTTGGAATGTACCTTTCTATGTTTCCCCATGGATTCCTGTACACATTCTGGATTCTTAAACTTTTTTTTTCAGGACACTTTACCCATCCTTTAGTACACCATAAGAAAGCATTTATCAACCTATTCTGAAGGTATACTGGATAGTATTAGATTTTGAACCAATACTTTGTATTCAAGACTGCTATTTTTTTTCTTGTTCCTTGTTAACTTTTGAGGTGCTATTCAAAGACAATGATTCTAAACATATTTTCAGAATGAAGGACTGGAGAAACCACAAATGTATTTTGAAACACATTTGTTAAACTGCATTATATATTGTCATTGTTGTCCAGGCAATCATTTCTTGGTACTTTCTGTTTCAACTTTTTTGCTTTGACTCTTGGAGAAGCCAGATTTTTACACATGTTCAATAAATCAGTATTCTCTGGCTAAAGAAAATGTCCATAAAACAAAAACAACTAGCTGCTTTAGTCCCTTAGTGCAAAATTAATCCAACAGGTTTGGTTTTCTCAGTTTTTCACATTTCTACTGCCCACTGATGTCTTGTTAGCTCTCTCTTATCAAGGTTGTGACTATTTCTGCAAGACATACCACTCTGGCAAAGACTGGACCAGTCCAAAAAATCCTATACTAGAGAAAGGGAAAATCACAGCTTCTTTGCTTGTTGTGGCTTTGAAGAGGAACAATAAGGTGCTATTTCAAAGACACTTTGATGATTGGGAAAGCTGAGAAACTGGTTAAAGTTGGAGATATCAGGGTGTTTCATACATAATATGAAATAAAAGACAAAAAAATTCACATAACTTGTGATCTTAAATATCACTTCCTGGGATACCTTACCAATGCTTTGCTGATATGCACTTATCTTTTCTAGTTTAGAAGCAGGACTTTTGTTTACTGAATAAATGTATCATATTTTGGGGGGAAATGTGTAAATTAAAATTTAATAAAAACTATTTTTTGTAAAAAAAATTACCTCATTTTTGAGTTTTTGTTTAAAATCTGCTATTCAATTAGGAAAGCTAAATATAGTAAGAATTTCTATGTTTTGTATGTACATACTCCTGTGTCTTCATTAAATGTTGAAAAACTGCAAAGAAATTAATATTTTTAGCATTGATCTAAGACTGTTATTATGTAATAATCTGTTCTGCCTTAAAAAGCACACGATATAATGTTTTCCCTGATTTATCCTTTATCTTATTTGAACCTGAGGCTGCTGTGATTTATCACAAATGTCATACTAATCTATCTTATCCTTCTAGAATGGAATTTTTTTTCCCCCCTCCAGATCCTTATTTTGTTAATGATCTTCTTTCCTACATAGCTTTCACCCACTCCACCTTTTCTGTCTTCATTCTGTTTCCTGATTTTAGTATAACATTTCAGGGATCTAAAGTATAAGAGTTAAAGTATAAAATATAAGATGGGCTTTAACACTTTGCTAACAAAGTTGCCTAGAACTTTTATATAAATTAAACTGTGATGGAGTGGAATTAAAAAAGAGGAAAGTCTATATTTTATATAGTTCTCTTGAAGCTGTTATCGGAAACATCAAAAGGGCTTGACTACCTTGCTGCTTTGTCAATACTCTTCCATGAGAAGTTCCCTATATTGAGTCAGAAATTTGTGCATTTATGCAAATTCAAATTTGGTTTTAGTATTCTCTGGTGAGCCAGGCATTGATTTTGGAGTTAGTGAGGCCACCCAATACCTTTTTAATAACTCTAATAATTATAATAAACTCTTAGTACATCAAGGTTTGCAAAGCACTTAATGCATATTTCATTTGATCAGTAAATGACGAATTTCTAGAGTCATAGACCTAGAGTTGGAAGGGACAGTAGACACAGTCCAATCTACTCATTTTACTGTTAAAGGAACCAAGGTCCTGAGAAATTAAGTGATTTTCACATCATTCTTGATGATTGGGATGTTAGAGGCAGTATTTGAACCTGTGCTGCTCTTCCATGAAACTAACTGTAAAAGATGTACTTGGGGAATGGAATTGGATTTTCTGTAGTGAAGTTAAATTTTTCTTCCACTCACTTTCCACACTAAAACAGTTGGCTGAAACTTCAATTTCTATCAACTAAAACTTCTCCCCGTTAATAATAATATAAAATTAGAATCCTTTCCATTGCACATATTTTAGTTCTAAGGCCAAATAAAAACCATAGTTATTGTAACAAAATACTTTTCCTTTCTGTTATGACGCCTTCAGATGCTAATTTATGAAGTAGCAATGTATGTTGGGAGACAGCCTATCCTGATTCTTGAGAACCTGGTACTAGTCCCTGTCCTTACTGTGATACTCCCAAGGCCGATATATTCTTTCTGGTTCTCCTTTTACTCTTGGTGCTGGCAACAGAAGTATCCTGGGACACACTTGAACCAACTCTTGACAGCTAATTGTAACGTTTTTAGTGTGGGCATATCTTACAATTAGAAATTAATTGCCACAAATTAGGGTTTCATTTATTGTTTTTTGATTGTCTAGATTGAAGGAAGTGATGGAGAAAATGTTAAGGCAGATAAAACTTGTGTGTTAGTACTTTTTTTTTCCCCCTTAGGAGAGCTGTTTTTAACATCAGTACAATCCTTTTTTTGTGTGTGTGTGTGTGTGTTGTGTCAGCAACTCAAATATACTCCTCACCCTTAAATTGTAGGAATGACTCCTCAAATACCTTTTTTTAATTGAAGTTCCATCTTTTTTCAATGATAATTAGGCCCAGCTTTTCAAGATATGCCAACTGGGAGGGGGGTGGCAAGGTGGTGGATCTTGAGCTCACCTTTTAGAATATCCTATTCAATTATTTTTTCTGATTATTCATAGTTACAGAGTTAGATCCAAGTCTTATCTTCCTTTTCAGAACTTCTATTGCTTTGTAAGATTTGCCAGTGTGTGTTCTAAACTACTCTGTTTTATCTTTGTCTTTGCTATCTCTTATTTCTGACCCAATATCCATCCTAATATTTTCTTTTAAATACTTTCTTTTACAAACTAGGCAATAACTATAGCAATTTAGTCTTTGATAAACCCAAAAACCCCAGCTTTTGGGATAAATACTATTTGGCAAAAACTGCTGGGAAAATTGGAAACTAGTGTGGAAGAAATTAAGGCTGGACCCACAACCAACACCACATACCAAGATAAGATCTAAGTGGGTTCATGATCTAGATATAAAGAGTGATACCATAAGTAAATTAGAGGAACGTAATATAGTTTACCTCTCAGACCTATGGAGATGGAATAAATTTTATGTCCAAAGAAGAACTGGAACTCTTAATTGAAAACCAGATAGATAACTTAGACTTTATTAAGTTAAAAAGTTTTTATACAAACAAAACCAATGCAGACAAGATTAGGAGGGAAGCAATAAATTGGGAAATCATCTTTACATTTAAGGGTTCTGATAAAGGTCTCATCTCTAAAATATATAGAGAATTGTCTCATATTTATAAAAATTCAAGCCATTCTCCAATCAGTAAATGGTCGAAGGATATGAACAGACAATTTTCAGATGATGAAATTAAAACCATTTCTAGTCATATGAAAAGTTGCTCCAAATCACTATTGATCAGAGAAATGCAAATCAAGACAACCCTGAGGTACCACTTCACACCTGTCAGATTGGCTAAAATGACAGGAAAAGTTAATGATGAATGTTGGAGGGGTTGTGGGAGGGCTGGGACACTGATGCATTGTTGGTGGAGCTGTGAACGGATACAGCCATTCTGGAGAACAATTTGGAGCTATGCTCAAAAAGTTATCAAACTGTGCATACCCTTTGACCCAGCAGCATTTCTATTGGGCTTATATCCCAAAGAAATCATAAAGGAAGGAAAAGGCCCCACATGTGCAAGAATGTTTGTGGCAGCCTTTTTTTGTAGTGGCTAGAAACTGGAAATTGAATAGATGCCCTTCAATTGGAGAATGGCTGAATAAATTATGGTATATGAATATTATGGAATATTATTGTTCTGTAAGAAATGACCAGCAAGATGATTTCAGAGAGGCCTGGAGAGACTTACATGAACTGATGCTGAGTGAAATGAGCAGAACCAGGAGATTATTATACACAGCAGCAAGAAGACTATTTGATGATCAGTTCTGATGGACATGGCTCTCTTCAACAATGAAATGTTTCAAACCACCTCCAATTGTTCACTGAAGAAAGCCATATACACCCAGAGAGAGGGATGTGAAATACGGACCACAACATAACATTCTCATACTCTTGATTGATGTTTGCTTACATTGTGTTTCCTTTATCTGATATGTCTTTTGTGTAGATAAGACTTTTCTTGCACAACAATGATAAGTTTGGAAATATGTATACATATATTCGATTTGCCAATATTTTAACATAATTAACATGTAGTGGATATCCTGCCACCCTAGGGGAGGGGTGGGGAGTTGGGGGGAAAAATTTGTAACAGAAAGCTATGTAAGGGTTAGTGTTGAAGAATTACCCACACATATGTTATGCAAATAAAATAAAATTTAAAAAAAATACTTTCTTTTGACCCACTTTCAGGTTTCTTTCGTTCCATGATCTCTGGGAATCTGCATTTTCCTTTTTCATTGGAGGTTTCCTTTTCCTTCATGGTAAAATACTTAGCAAATATGTTGTGCCCTTTAAACTTTTTTCCTAGTCATTTTTCCTTCTGAATTTCAGTCTGTCTCCAATCCAATCTAAACATTTATAAGTACTTATCATGTGCTAGCCACTGTGATAAGCCCTAGGGATACAATAAATTAGATCCTGCCCTCAGGGAGTTTACAATCTAACAGGAGAGTAATGGGTTGCTAGGAGGCATCTTATCTGGCAGAGTTGGAACCTGCAGGACCCAGATGCAAAGTGCTGGGAATTTATAAAAGAAGTCATTGCGAGAAGTTTGGTCCTCTGTCCCCGGCCCTCCCATCAGAGGGGAGAGGAGGCTGTGGCTGAGAATTGGCTGTCAGGGTTTGAGTTAGCAATGTGGTTGTGAGTTTAGAAGTAATGAGCTTATCCTGGGAGGGGTACCTTGTTCAGCCATCCTGCTGGGCAGCAGATGCAAAATGGAGTCAATAAACCTATAATATATATATTTACATAAATAAAGTGTGCTACAGGAATACAAAAGACAATCCCGGTACTTACAAGGAGGGAGACAACCAAATGAGGTACAAACAATAAATACAGGTTAAATAGGAAATAATTAAAATGAAAGCCCTAGGATTGAGAGGTTGAGCTAGGTTTGCTGTAGATGGGATTTAAAGAAAGGAAGCCAAGGAAGGCCAGGAGATGAAGAGGGAGAGCGTTCCAAGTGTGAGGGACAGCAAGAGAAGAAATCCAGAGCTCAAAGATGGAGTGTCTGGTTCCTACAACAAGGAAGCCAATGTCATTGGATAAAAATGTGTAGTGAAGGGAAGAAGGTGTAAAGAGACCGGAAAAGTTCAGAGGGATTAATGTCTAAGGAGGATTTTGTGTTTGATTCTGGGAGAGTGGGAGAGTGGGACAAATGGACTGGAGCAGGAGGAGAGACTGGAAGGAGGTTGGCCCACCCTCTATGAAGGTAAGTTTGTTCTCTTGAACTTTCTGCCTTCTTGTATCCCAGTATCTTTTCTCTCCTCTTTCATTACTGTGGTCCATACTCATTCTGTTGCACAAACTCCTTCACCTGGGTATCCTGGGCATTATGGAGCCTAATGGTTCTCTGCCCAGAATAAGTACTGTGGAGAAAAGCCTGACTCCAGCCAGATTTCTGTTATTTTGCAAAAAAGTCCTTTTCCCTTTATCCAACTCAATACTTCCATGTTTTTCACTACTCCCACAATTCCCAGTTGTAGGGGGGGTGGCCTGAGTTCGATAGGACCACAAAACACAAATTTGTGAACTTGCTTGTGTCAGCTGTGCCAAGAGTAGGGAGATTGTGGGGGATTTTGAAGTTCTTCAATTCTTTGAAATTCTCTGAAGCCTTTTGTTTATGCCTTCTTTTGTAAATTCAGTTTTAATTGTCATAGGTTTGGTGCATCCTTCTATAAGGAAAGGTGTCCTACTGGGTTTCCACATTAAAAAGATGTGTCTAACCCTGATATTACCATCTTTACTTTGCATCTCCTCCAAGCCTCTTCTTATTCTCTCCACGCCAACTGGCAGAGTTCCATTTCCTTGCCCTTCCTAATCTCTGTTCCTGTCCTAATCACTTAGAAGGGACTCAGCACCTGACCATTCCCCATCCCAACTCCTCTAAATAGAAATCTCAGGGTGACTGTTCTGTGTTCTTGTGCCCTGCACATAGCTTTGGCAGAAGCCATATTCAGATTCATTACTAGCCCAGTGTCTTGCACACAGTATTACAAAAATTGCAAATAGTTAAAGGAACTATGGCACAGGAATTATGAGCCTTGAATATTTAATGTTAGATTTATGGTTTATGGAAAATCCAGATTACTTAAACTAGTAAATTTAGGAAAGGCTATGGACAAGATAGATTTTAACCGCTTGTATTAGTTATTAATGGTTATGCCAACTAGAAAAGATGTCTCTAGAAAAGTGCCCCAGTGATCTTATGCTTAACTTTATGTGGCTTAATATTTTTTTCAATGACTTAAAGACAAAAAGGACTTGCTCTTCAAATTTGCAATGACACAAAATTAGGTGGGGATAGCTACACACTGAATGAATCAAGAATGGAAAGGATCTTGACAGGCATTGAGAATGTTGGGCCAAATCCAGTAAAATGAAATTAAGGACAAACGTCTTATACTTATGTTAAAACAAAAAACAGAACCCAAAACCTCAACTTCCTAAGTACAAGATGGGGAAATATGATTAGACAATAATTTGTTCAGAAAAAGATTTGGGAACTTTAGTGGATTGCAAGTTGAATATTCATCTACAATGTTAGATGACACCTATAAGTTAATGTGATCTTGGGTTGCTTCTAGCTAGGATTAGAGATGGTGCTACTTTGTGGATTGTATCTATAGTATTGTATTCAGTTCTGAATCCTGTGTTTTAGGAGGTTCATAGATAATCAATTGAATGACCAAAGGAGAGTAATTGGGATGGTAAAAAGCATAGATGGCTGTGCCTTCTAGAGGCTGGTTTAATGAGCCAAGGGAGAAGCAGCATGGAGAAGGGGCAGCCTTCATCATCTGGAAGATATGGACTCACATCCTGCCTTTGACATATACCAATAAAATTATGTTTACCAAATTTGTAGATAAAAGAGATATTTAGGGGGCAGCTAGGTGGCGCAGTGGGTAGAGCACTACCCCTGAAGTCAGGAGGACCTGAGTTCAAATTTGACCTCAGACACTTAGCATTCCCTAGCTGTGTGACCCTGGGCAAGTCACTTAACCTCTGCCTCAGCAGAAAAGCCCAAAAAAAAAAAAAAAAAAAAAAGAGAGAGAGAGAGAGAGATTTAACAAACTGGACAAATCACAAATGAATCAACGGGATGGTAAGATTACACAAAAATAACCTTCAAATAAGATGGTTCTTTTCCTGCCATATAAAATCTTACCTAGTTCAATAATTGTCTGTGTGGTTTTTAGCTTGTGAGCTACTTATGGACAGGAATTATACTTATATAAATCTTTTGTGCTTTGTAATGCCCATCCTAGTGCTGGACACAGACCTCAAATGTCATTTGATTGATTTTTTTTATGGGTAATTCCAATAGGGAGCAATAATTGTATGCAATAATTTTAACATACGGTGGATGGCAGTAAAGGCTCACAAATTTTGACATAGTGAACTAACCTGCTTTCTTAGTACAGGGTGAAACACAATTTTGCAAAGTTTTAAAAAATCATTAGGCTTAAAGAATGTTTTTATTTAAGCTAAATTTTTTAAAAATAGGTCTTTCAATATTTATAGGTCATACCTCCTATTCTGTTCAGTCATTTGTACCTGCTTCCTCCATCAGCATGCAAAGAACAGCTTAGCACACTAAAAGTATCTTACTCTTGCCTGCCTAATTCCCAGGCATAACAATGATTGGTTCGATGAATTGCATTATAATAGTATTCCAATAAATATGTTCAATGTTCAAAAAAAAAGTTACTGCACTCAAGTGCAATAACTTATGCTCTAAGAATTTTGCTGCTTTTTGCTCATACAGCTGAAGTAAACAGGTAAAGGTTACAATCAAATAGTATTTCTACATTCTAGTGGAACAACTCAACATTGTTGTAAAGTCATAGTAACATCCTCAGGAGTTAGGTCTATTGTAGCCAACTTTTAAATATGTGAACTATTTGCTCCTTTGTCTTGAAACTTGTCACCTTATTTTCAGTGGGTATGGATGCCCAGTACAAGAAGTATGAATATAGTCATAGCCACAAATTTCTCCCTCCTTCTTTCTCTCTTGCTAAAGATAGTCTTTTTTCCTCCCTGAGGCAATTGGAGTTAAGTGACTTGCCCAGGGTCACACAGCTAAACATATTCAGTGTCTGAGATAAGATTTGAACTCAGGCGCTTCTGACTTCAGGGCTGGTGCTGTATCCACTGCACCACCTAGCTGCCCCATGGATAGTTTTTTTGTTTGTTTGTTTGTTTGTTTCCCCTCACAACATTTATGTTCAAATAATATTATGTTTGGGTGAAAAGATCAGCTGTGATTTTGTGTGATTTACTTTCAGAATGATTCCACAACTTTTCTAGCTGACATCAGCTAGAGGTAAGAAGAAAGTATTAATTTTATCTCCTTATTTTGGAAAATAAAAAAATCATTTTTTTAAAGAGACCTTGATTGGACCCCAAGCTTTATAGACCAATGTATTCATAATGAGTAATCACAATGTCTTGCAAACTAATTTCTATTGAGAAATTAATTTTATACTTTTTTGGATCCATTATTTCATCAAGATGCTACTTGGTGCTATGCTGTTTAACAATTTCATCACTATCTTGAATAAAATTATGTTTACCAAATTTGTAGATTAAAAAAAAAAAACAGAGATATTAAGAAACTAGATGACAAAGACGGTATTCAAAAAGATCTTGACAAGTTAAAGTACTGATCTGAATCTAATAAGCTGAAATTGAATAGAAATACATGTAAAGTCTTGCAATTTGGTACCAAAAATTAATTCTTGAAAGTACAAGAGGGAGGCAGACATATATAAACAGTTCTGAAAGGATGTGGGTAGATTAATGTACTGAAAGTTCAGGGAGTCAGTAGTGTGATGTAGCAGCCAAAAAAGGCAATTATAATCTTGGGCTGACGTATTAAGAGAGCCCATCTTCTAGAAAAAAACAGACCCACTGTACTCTGCTCTTGTCAGATCTCAGCTATAGTATTGCGTTCTAGGCACTATGATTTAAGAAGGACATTGATAAAAACTGGAGATTGCCCAAAGGAAGACAATCAAAAATGATAATGGACCTCGAGTTCACAATAAATGAGTATGAGCTGAAAGAACTGAACATACTTAGCTTGGAGAAGAGAAGATGGACATTATAGTTGTATTTAAGTTATATGGGAGAGAGATTAGATATGTCTTGTTTGGTATCAGGGGGAGAACTAGGAAAGTTACAAAAGTAAACAAAACAAATTTAGTCTGGATGTCAAGAATAATTTTGTAATTATTAGAGCTGTTTAACAGTGGAATGGGTTGCCTAGAAGTTTTCAAGCAAAAGCTGGATAATCACTAGCTAGATATATAAGTGGGGCTCTTTCATAGATGGATTGGATTAGATATTCAATTCTCAAATTCTGTGATTCTTTCTCTAATAGAGATCACAAACCTTACATGTCTTCTTATCTTTTGGGTCAGTTACAAAATTGTGGCCCCTTTCATCTCTTGATGATAAATCATAACTTCTGACAAAGTTTTTTTTTTCCATTTTTGAGTGCCCACTTTTGCACTGAAATTGCTAAATAACTATATATGTTGGCATTTTTTTGGACAATTTTCTTAAAATACACAGAGTTTTTACATTTCCTTATTGACTTAATTAGATAATGATATAACATAAAATTGCCATTTTTATTTGATTGTAGAACTGAAAGATGAGATGCCAAGCATTCATAAAATATTTTTCATTACCTTTTTTAAATGAAGAAACCACCAAAACCATAGATTGTGAGCCCCCATTGATGTACTTACCTTTAAGAGTAATCAGGAAGTTAATGAAATAGCAGAGTTAAAAAAAAAAAAAGTAAACAAGCAATACTTTGCCCCCAAGATACCACCAGTGATAAGGTACATGAAGACAATAGTCAGGTCATGCATTTGGAACACATGTAAAGAACATCTGTGACAGGAGTATATGCATGAAGGGCACATGTGGGGAATATATGTGAAGGTGGTTTGTAGTGAAAGGCAAAAAAGGTTTTTTTGGGATATGATAAATTTAAGATTTATCCTGTGGGATATCCATTTCAAAATGTCCAACAGGCAGTTGATGTAGGATTGGAACTTATTAGTTAACATTAGGATTGTTTATATATATTTGGAAACCATTTGCCTAGAGAAAACAATGTAACCTATGGAAGCTGATGAGATTACCAAATGAGATAGTTTAAAGAGGGAAGAGAAGATGATTACCCCCATTTAGAGGGCATGACAAAGCTAAAGTTCCAGAGAAGGAGACCAAGGAGTAATGCAAATAAAAGGACTGAGAGAGAGAGCAGTGTTAAGAAAAAGAGTGGTGGTGATCAACATTATCAAATGCAGTATCGCCAAGAAAAGGCCACTGGATTAGGTGACTGAAAAATAATTGGTAGCTTCGCAGAGCAATTTCAGCTGAGAGATGAGTTGGATGCTATATTGCAGATTTAGGATGAATTTTTCAATGCATTTAAGGAGTCAAATTGGGCACAGAATGAAGAGGAAGTGTGGGGGAAGCTGAGGTCAGAAAATGTAAGATGAGAAGACACAGCTCTTGTTGAATGTCCTTAATCTCCAGTGAAGTATGAGGCATGGTCCTTAGCTGAGAAAAATACCATAGGTTAAGTATGAGGAGAGAAAAGATGATAAGGAACATCCACTGCAGTGAGTGGAGCAAACAACCAACTAGGAAGGAGAAGAATTGCCTTACAATAAGAAAACAGTTGAAATTAGACTCAACCAGTAGTTTTATACTGGACTCAACCAGTAGTTTTGTGTCTTGCTCCAGGTCTATTCAGAAGCACACAAATTGAAGTGGAGGAATAGATGGTGGGAGCATCATACAGTTGGGATTTAACAAGGTGTGAATGATAGGACAAGGGTTGTGATGAAAAAACTACTGAGATATTAAGGGAACCTCTAGCCTAGAAATCACCTGTTGATAAAACATAACTGTTAGAACACAACTGTAAAATCTTATAGATGATTAAAGATTATGAGAAGTGTTAACTCAAAATAGCGATAGTAGAAGGAAAAACAAGTGTACTGGGAGAGTTTGTGGAGATCCAATTTAGCTTGAGTAGGCAGCAAGATATGGAGATGGACTGGAAGTGATGTGGAGGCTTGGTTCCAGGGCAAGATGAAGCAAAAGCTCTTCTCTCAGAATCCAGCTTTCCCGGAAGAGAATCCAAATAGATGAAGAATGCCTTTTGTCCTAATTGGTTGGATGGGTAATCCATGAAAAGTATATTTTATCTAATCTGTCATCTCATCATTTATCTGTTCACCCACCCATCTTCAGTATTTTCCTTCTCTGTACTTATCTATTTTGTACAGAAATTGCTTATGGACAGTGACTTGGGTTCAGAATTGAAGAGGAGAGGGAAAGCCATCTGTGGATTGCTTTTAAGAAATTGCAAGGTTGTTTTGTTTAATAACCTCAAGCTTCTTGAAACAAAGTTCATTTTTAATATTAATATTCTTTCACCAAATAATGGCACATAGTAGGCATTTAATAAAGTATTATTAATTGATTAATGGCTATGAGTCATGGCATGTTATAGACTCCAGGGAATTGAATTTGAGATTTGGAGAGGATGATATGAATATACCACGTTACAAATAATTTAAAAAGGATAAAGAGTATTAAATATGTCAACAAAGAAATGTTTGCTTAAAAAAAAAAAGCTTGTTCATAGAAAAAGAATGAGAGATAACTAAAGTGCTGTGAGAACCCCATCAGTGGATCTCCTATGGTGAAGTATGGGAAACCAGGTACAAACTACATAGTTTACACAGTGTTGGATCGTGATTTGCATTGCTAGAGGCACTGCTCTCAACAATAAGATCACAGAATCATTTGAGTTTTGCATACAAAATCTTTATGAGAATAATCTACTAACGTCTCTAGGATACTCTAACCAAGTATAATGGAACAGCTAGGTTCTTGTGAATGATATTCTGCTTGAGACATCTTTATAATAACACAAATGACTGAAAGGGGCAAGGAATTTAAGATCTCATTCTGCTTATTGTTTGTGAAGTATAATAAAGTATTTGATCCAGTAGACAAAAATATCACCTTAAAAGCTCTCCTTCAATAAGGGGGTCCCATGCAGATGGTTAGTTAGGTTTTTTTGAAGGATGTAGTAAGAGATACTTATTTGACTACTCTGATTACTTATGTCAAATTAGCAATGAAACAGGGAGGCCCTATGCTCAGCAAAGATTATCATTGTCATTCAGGATATCCAAATGAGAGGGGAATTTCCTATAAGGTGAGATCCTTCATGTTTGTGAATATCAATGTGCTGTATTAAGCTCTAGATTATAACCAAGCCTTCTCAATAAGATCCATAATAACTGTTTAGTTTAATTATCCACTTAGGAAAAAAAAAGTGGATGAAGAATGTGACAAGATTATGCCATTCAGTTGGACCTATAGAGCTGGTTTAACAGTATGTATGTTTTGGACAAAAACTGAATAGGTACAGACAGGAAAGTAGATTGGATTGTCTTTTCAATCCTGTAGTGTTCTTAATGATCCCAAGATTCTTCCTGAAGCAAAGACTCAACTTTTTAATATCAGCATTCTTCTGGTAATGGTAAATGGCTGAAAATGATACACATTGACCACCCAAAAGACAATTGAGGTGGGTATGGATAGATTATAACATATTACCAACGAACTGCAAAGGAAAAATGAAATAAAGTATATTATTAAAGAGAAGGATATTACCACACAAAGATATGAACTGGTTATATGATAAAAGTAAGGAATGAATGGACTCTTTTGGTATCCAATACAATGTCAAGAGATCTAGCTAAAAGTCCCTGCATAGTAAAGAGATCTCCATTTAAGATTAATAGGGAGACATGTGTGATAATGGACATGTTTTGGAAATAGCCATTTCTTGTTTCACATTCTTGTTTCTCCTTGATTCACAATCTTGTTTCATGAATTGCTTACAGGATATCAGACTCTAAGTTGAAACAAAAGTAGCAATCGATTTTGATGTTCTATAAGTGTTTTTAATTGTGATTTTGATTAGAAATATCTTAAAAGTATCCTATTAAAATTATTTGAAGAATTAGAAATATATTAAAGTATCCTATAGAATTCTCTATAATATAACTAATAAACATACATTTTATGTGAATGGGTGGGATTTGGAATTAAGGGTTTTTTTGGGTTTTTTGTTTTTTTCCTTTTTCCTGTTGATAGAAAAGAGTTCCTGAAAGCAATTTCTTGAAGCAAAAATCTTCGGCCAGCATCAAGAAATTCAAGTCAGTCAAGTCCTGAAGCTCACATGATTGTGGAGCCATAGTAGCAATTTTAGATGCTTTTTTTGTTGTTGCTGGAGGGGATCACTTTCTGTCCATCTCTGATTGATACTTCTTGTTCATGTATCTAAGCTGCTGTTTAGTCTCCCAGCGGTGCAATATGGACTGAGCAGGTGCCCTATTATACCTTGAATTCCTATTCTGTTAAAGATAAAACCAGAATGAATGTTATATAGAACACAGTATAAAGAATTTTGTGAAAGAAAAGTCCCAAATTTTGTCATTGTATGTTATCTTAAAGCATCTTTAGGTAAGTTTCAGAAAAATAGGAACACAAAGTGAGATTATTTTTGAGAAAGAAAAAACTTACATTAGCAGTCTGAATTCACTATTCTCCTATAGACTAGGGTATAGTTGGGAAGTAAAGATAAAGACACAGCTTTAGTAAGTAGTTATTTAAAAATGATCCAATGTGAAAATTAAGATGCCCATACTGCAAAAGTTAGGTCCTCCTTCCACCTATCTTCCTGAGGAAACTGCTGTAACCGGTTTTTGGTAAGCTCCAGTTGTAGGCCATCAAATTTAGACTTGAACCAGCGGTGAGCTTCTTCTAGATTAGCTGTTATCTGAGAATGTGAATGACTGGGAGTCAGAGAAAAGGAATAGCCATAAATGTAGCAATGCAATAGTCACAAAGTATATATTGGGGTAGGATGCATAAAATTCTGAATTCAAGTCCTTAAACCATTTTTTACACAACAACTTACTTAATGGGAGATAACCTCTGATGATGGCTACTGGTTATCTGATGCTGTTAGCCTCTAACAGACATTACTTCTTGTTGCCTTCTAAGATTCTTTTTTGTCCAAACTTGTGATTTTATCAGTATAAGGAACTCTCAGGGTGGAAAAACCCTACTGTGACAGAGATGGGAAACATCTTTGAAACTATAATCATAGAATATTGTTCAGGGCAGAGAGAAATTAAATGACTTGCCCACTGTCACACAGCTTGGACATATTAGAGAGCTTAAACTCTCACAACTTCCTAATTCTACAGTCAGTCCTAAATGTGCCAGAAGAGATAGGAAATAAGAGTCACCAATTAGGGCTGCCTTCTCAGGTAAAAGGCAAGACAGATCTTGGAGTCAGAGTTCAAATCCTGCCTCAGAAATTTGTTAGGTTCCCCTGGGCAAATTACTTACCATTTCTGAATCAGTTTCTTCATCTGTAAAATGAGGAAGCTGGACTTGGTGACCACTAGGGGACCTTTTAGTTCTGAATCTATGATCTTCATACTTGTTCAAATTTCATAAATTTTCAAATTTTCAACATTAATTGGGTGACCCATAAATAGCCGGTGCCTACAAAATGGCTTTGAGGACAGGCTCTTCCAATGCTCCAGATCAAAAAAAAAAAAAAAGTGTCACTGCTGGCTGCTCTGTTTCCACAAGGTCAGCTCAAATATGCTCAGTAGTAGGCCTCTACTGCAAAGAACTAAAAGGATAGGTTTTCCTCTTTGAATCTTGATATATTGTAGTTACACTGTTGGCTTTTAAAGGATTAAGGATAAAGAGACAGGATTTTTCCTTTCTTTTCCCAAGTAAACAGATAAGCTAAGGCTATACTATATCCAGGTAACATTCAAGATGATGTCTGATAAAAACACACTTACCGTTAAGAACATAGTCTGAGCACTAGATCAATGAACAAATTCACTAATTACATTGTCAACAAATAATTACATTAATTTAAACTAGAATTGTCTGTCTTTTGTAATACCTACCAATAAATAATGTCATCTCTTATTTTAGAATAACTTATTTTGTAGTAGATAATTGAAGCTAAATATTTTTTGTATACTGATATCTTAATAAAGGTTCAGGGTCTTGTTAAACCAAAAAAATATTTGAGACAGAAAATCATCTAATGGCTAAAGCCATTTGACTAAAGAAAGAGACTAAAACTCCTGTACCTTTTTTTTGTGTCCATGCTTCTGGCTCACCTGTTCCGATTCCATGCTGGCTTCTTTCAATTTATGTTCTGTTACCTCTTTACATTTTCTTAAGTGTCTGATTGTTTCTTCCATTTCCTGCCGAGGAAAGTTACACAAAGATCCTTTTTAAAAATATAATTTCTGTTCATTGAGCAAGTGGCTTTAGCAGCAAAAAGGCAAATAGTAAAAGTGTAAAAGGGCCCTGCCAGTGAGCTAGAAGCAATAAGGGTAGGACTTGTTATGGCTTTAGTCTGGCTGACTCTGTCCTCTTTATCTTTACCAAGAATGTTGATTCTGAAGTAATTATTTTTGGTAAATTGTTTTTATTTTATTAAATATTTCCAATTATATGCAATTTTTTAAATATTAATTTTCTCAAAACTTTGAGTTGAAATTCTATCCCTTCCCTTTCTGCATCTCCTTGAGAAGGCAAGCAGCTTGATATCATTTATACATGTGAAGTCATGCAAGGCTCATTTCCATATTAGCCGTGCCACAAAAGAAAACACAAACAAAACAAAACAACAACAATAAAGAGAGTAAAAAAAAAAAAAGGATGCTTCAATTTACATTCGGAATTCCTTAATTCTCTCTCTGGAGATGAACTACATTTTCCACCATAAATTTCTGGGAATTGTCTTGGGTCATTATCTTGACTGCAGTGGTTAAGTATTTCATAGTTGATTATTTTTCAATATTGCTGTTATTGTATACAATGTTCTCCTGGTCCTAATCACTTCATTTTGTATCAAATCATATAACTCTTTTCATGTTTTTCTAAAATCATCCTGCTCATCATTTTTTATAGCATAGTAGTATTCTTACAGCATAATAGATGATCATACATCACAACTTACTCAGCTATTGCCCAATCAAAGAGCATTTCTTCAATTTCCAATTCTTGCCACCACAAAAAATGTTATGTATAGATAGATAGATAGATAGATAGATAGATAGATAGATAGATAGATAGATAGATAGATATTTGTACAAATAGGTCCTTTTTCCTTTTCTTTGATTTCTTTGAAATACAGACCTAGTACTGGTAATGGTGAGTCAAAGGGTAAGTCATGCTCTCCATGCTCTCCAGAATGGTCAGAACTCTATCAGCAGTGCATTTGTGTCCCAATTTTTCTACATGCCCTCCATCATTTTTCATTTTCCTTTTCTGCCATGGTAAACAACCTGATAGATGTGAGCAGTGTTTCAGCTTTAACATGTTTTACTTATTTAATCAGTAGTGATTCAAAGCATTTTTGGGGGGTGTCCTTTGATGGCTCTGATTTCTTCTTCTGAAAACTGTCTTTCATATCCTTTGACCCTTTATAAACTGGAAAATGACACTTAAAAAATAAATTTGGCTCAGTTCCCTATATATTTGAAAATTGAAGCTTTATTAAAGAAACTTGCTGTAAAAATTTCCGTTTTCCTCCTAATTTTGATTGCATTAGTTTTATTTGTACAAAAAAATTTAAATTTCATGTAATCAAAATTGTATTCTGTGATGCTCTCTATCTCGTTTGGTCATAAACTCTTTACTTATCCACAGATCTGACAGGTAAAATATTCCATGCTTATATGATTATCACCCTTTATGTCTAAATCATTTATCCATTTTGACCTTATTTTGGCATACAGTATGAAATTGTTGGTCTGTCCCTAGTTCCTGCAGAACTGCTTTCCAGTTTTCCCAGTAATTTGTTTTCTTTTTCTTTTCTTTTTTTTTTTATTAAAGCTTTTTATTTGCAAAACATATGTATGGGTAGTTCTTCAACACTGACCCTTACAAAGCTTTCCGTTACAAATTTTCCCCCCCTAGTCCCTTCCCCTCCCCTAGATGGCAGGAAGTCCATTACATGTTGATTATGTTAAAATACTTGACAAGTCGAATATATGTATGCATATTTCCACATTTATCTTGCTGTGCAAGAAAAATCATATCTACAAGAAAAAAAAATCTGAGAAAGGAAACTCAATGCAAGCAAACATCAATAGAGAGCATGAAAATATTTTGTTGTGGTCCACATTTCATATCCCTCTCTCTGGGTGGATATGGCTTTCTTCACTGAACAATTGAAACTGGTTTGAAACATTTCATTGTTGAAGAGAGCCATGTCCATCAGAACTGATCATAAAATAGTCTTCTTGCTGCTGTGTATAATAATCTTCTGGTTTTGCTCAGTTCGCTCAGCATCAGTTCATGCAAGTCTCTCCAGGACTCTCTGAAATCATCCTGCTGGTCATTTCTTACAGAACAATAATATTCCATGACATTCATATACCATAGTTTATTCAACCATTCTCCAGTTGATGGGCATCCATTCAGTTTCCAGTTTCTAGCCACTACAAAAAGGGCTGCCACAAGCGTTTTTGCACATGTGGGTTCTTCTCCCTCCTTTAAGATCTCTTTGGGACATAGGCCCAATAGAAACACTGCTGGGTCAAAGGGTATGCACAGTTTCATAACTTTTTGAGCATAGTTCCAAACTGCTCTCCAGAATGGCTGGATCTGTTCATAGTTCCACCAACAATGTATCAGTGTCCCAGTTTTCCCACATCCCCATCAACATTTGTCATTATCTTTTCCTGTCATTTTAGCCAATCTGACAGGTGTGTAATGGTACCTCAGAATTGTCTTAATTTGCATTTCTCTGATCAGTAGTGATTTGGAGCACCTTTTCATATGACTAGAAATGGTTTTAATTTCATCATCTGAAAACTGTTCATATCCTTTGACCACTTATCTATTGAAGAGTGGCTTGAATTCTTATATATATGAGACAATTCTCTATATATTTTAGAAATGAGGCCTTTATCAGAACCCTTAAATGTAAAGATGATTTCCCAATTTATTGTTTCTCTCCTAATCTTGTCTGCATTAGTTTTGTTTGTACAGAAACTTTTTAACTTAATATAGTCAAAATTATCTATCTGGTGTTCTTTGGACACAAAATCCTTTCTTCTCCACAGGTCGGAGAGGTAAACTATCCTATCTTCCTCTAATTTGCTTATAATATCATTCTTTATATCTAAATCATGAACCCATTTAGATCTTATCTTGGTAGGGGTGTTAGGTGTGGGTCAAGCCCTAATTTCTTCCACACTACTTTCCAATTTTCCCAGCAGTTTTTGTCGAATAGTGAGTACTTACCCCAAAAGCTGGGATCTTTGGGTCCAGTAATTTGTTTTCAAACATTGAGTTCTTACTCCAAAAACTTAAGATTTTTGAGTTTATCAAATGTTAGATTACTATGATCATTTACTACTTTGTATTGTGTATTTAATATATTTCATTGATTCACCATTTTATTTCTTAGCCAGTACTAGATTGTTTTGATAATTACTACTTTGTAATATAGTTTGAAATCTGGAACTGCTAAATTGCTTTCCTTTACATTTTTTTCACTGATTCCATTCCTTTGATATTATTGACCTTTTGGTCTTCCAGATAACTATTTATTCTTACCTCTATAAAAGAATTTTTTGGTAGTTTGATTGGCATGACACTGAATAAGTAAATTAACTTGAGTAAAAATTATCATTTTTATTATATTGGCATTATATATGCAAATTATATATATATTTTTGAATTACATGTAAAAATTTTTAATGTGATTTTTTTAAAATTTGAATTCCAAATTTTCTCCCTTTCTCTTCTCCCCTCTCCTTGAGAAGGCAATTTACTATACATTACACATGTACAATCATTCAAAACATATTTACATATTAACCATGTTGAAAAGAAAACAGATTTTTTAAAAAGCAAGAAAAATAACAATAGTAAAAAACATTTGCATTCAGATTCCAACATCAGGTCTTTCCCTGGAGGTACATAAAATTTTTCAAACTAAATTCTTTGGAACTGAGATTCCGGGGGTAGAGCCAAGATGGTGGAGATCAGACAGGAGTCTCTGTAACCTCCTCTAACCTTCCCTCAAACCAACAACATATGAAGCCTCTAGACTGATTTTGAAATAAAAAAAAATCCACAATATCTGGAGGACTATCACATTTCTAGAAGAAGATACTCTGGAAGAACTTCAAAACAGGTCTGTTTTAATTGGGCAGTGGGGTGATCTGCTGAACTCAGACTGCAGCACAGGGAGACCAGGGCAGGGAGCTGGAACACAGAGCTGGAGCAGGAGTCTGAACAGGAGTCAGAACAGGAGTGGGAGCATTGTGCTTTTCACACACCTGGGAGTCTTCTGCGGGCCTCTTGGGCCAATATGTCCTGATTGTAAGCAGGTGGTTTGGAGGATCTGCCTTTTGTGGGGGGTAGCTTGTGAACTACTGAACCCCTGATGAGCATTGGACCTAACTGCCATTACACAGCACCCTAGGGCAATCAGTCAATCAGCAGAACTGATCAGCACCTGAAATAACTCAATCAGCAGAACTGCCCAGCACCTGAAATAACTCAATCAGCAGAACTGCCCCAGGGCAAATTAAAGCAGCCATCCCTCCTTTGCCTTGAACAGACCTCACACCTTTAAAAAAAATGAATAAAAAACCAAAAAGAGCTCTCACCATAGACAGCTTTTATGGAGAGAGGGAAGAACAGACCTCAAATCCTAAGACCCCTAAAGGTAAAGCAACTCCAGAAAAAGCCCCAAAGAGAGACATAAACTGGACTCCATGTCACAAGGCTTTCTTTGAAGATTGCATAAAGGATCTTAAAAGAGAGTTGGAAGAAACATGGGGAAACAAAATGAGATTACTGGAAAATGAAATGAAAAAAATGGAAAAAGACTACAATGAATAAATTGGCCAATTACAAAAGGAGCTAAAAACAGTAACAGAAGAAAATAAAACATTAAAAATTAAAATCGAACAAATGGAAATGAATGACTCATCAAGACTTCAAGAATCAGTCAAACAAAAACAAAAAATGAAAACATAGAGAAAAACATGAAATATCTCATAGGAAAAAAAAAAAACTGACCTGGAAAATAGATCTAGGAGAGACAATCTAAGGATTATAGGGCTTCCTGAAAGCCATGATGAAAAAAAGAACCTACACACTATCTTCCAGGAAATCATAAAAGAAAACTGCCTTGATATTTTAGACCCAGAAGGCAAAATACTTATTGAAACAATCCACCGATCACCTCCTGAAAGAAACCCCAAAATTAAATCCCCCAGGAATATTGTGGTTAAATTCCAGAACTATCATACCAAGGAAAAGATATTAAAAGAAGCCAGAAAGAAACAATTTAAATATCGAGGAGCCACAATTAGGATCACACAGGACCTAGCAGCTTCTACTCTGAAGGATCGAAGGGCCTGGAATCAGATATTCAGAAGGGCAAAGGAAATTGGATTACAGCCAAGAATAAGTTACCCAGCTAGAATGAGCATTATCTTCCAGGGAAGAAGATGGTCATTCAATGATACAGGAGAATTTCACCTATTTTTAATGAAAAGACCAGAACTGAACAAAAAAAATTGATCTACAAACACAGAACACAAGAGAAACATAAAAAGGTAATAAGAAAAAAAAACTCTTGAGAACTATATGTTATGGATACTTATAGAATGAGGGTTGATTTTATGATTTTATTATTATGTTATGATTATTGTGATATGATTATTGTGATTTTATGTATATTATGATATAATCTGAAAAAGAAATTAGAGGTAGAAAAGGGATAACACTGGAAGAAGAGGAAAAGGAGGTAAAATAAGGGAAATTACATCACATATAGAGGCAAAGAAAACCTATAATGATTGAGGGGAAAAAAGGGAGGGGAATGAGAATTGTGTTAATCTCCATCTCATCAGATTTGGCTCTGAGGGAATAGAGGATGTATTGGGTATCAAAAAGAAACTTGTCCTATCTTTAAGGAAACAGGGAGGGAAAGGGGGAAAAGAAAGGGAATAGACTAATAGAAGGGAAAACAGAAGAATTAAGGGAAAGATGTAAAAAAGGGAGGGGGGCTCTAAAGGGGAAGGACTGTTTGTGGGAAGTGGTTATCAAAAGCAAAATACTAGGAAGGAGGGAAAGGGGATAGGAAAGAGAAAAGCATAAGCTAGGTTAAATAAGATGGCAGGAAATACAGAATTAGTTATTTTAACTGTTAATGTGAATGGAATGAACTCTCCCATAAAGCAAAAGCAGATAGCAGACTGGATTAAAAACCAGAATCCAACAATATATTGTATACAAGAAACACATCTAAAGCATAGAGACACATACAGGGTGAAGGTAAAAGGCTGGAGCAGAATCTATTATGCTTCAGGTGAACAAAAAAAAGCAGGGGTAGCAATCCTGATCTCAGACCAAGTAAAAGCAAAGATAGACCTAATTAAAAGAGACAAAGAAGGAAATTATATCTTCCTAAAGGGTACCATAGACAATGAAGCAATATCAATACTAAACATATATGCACCAAGTGGTATAGCATGGAAATTCCTAGAGAAAAAATTCAGAGAGATGCAAGAAGAAATAGACAGCAAAACTATAATAGTGGGGGATTTCAACCTCCCTCTCTCAGAACTAGATAAATCAAACCACAAAATAAATAAGAAAGAAGTTAAGGAGGTAAACAAAATGTTAGAAAAGTTAGGTATGATAGATCTTTGGAGGAAATTAAATGGAGACAGAAAGGAGTTTACTTTTTTCTCAGCAGTCCATGGAACTTATACAAAAATTGACCATGTGTTAGGACACAAAAACTTCAAAATCAAATGCAAGAAGGCAGAAAAGGTAAGTGTATTTTTTTCAGGTCATGAAGGAATAAAAATCACATGCAATATAAGGCCAGGAGAAAATAGACCAAAAAGCAATTGGAAACTAAATAATTTCATCCTAAAGAATGAATAGGTGAAACAGCAAATTACAGACACAATTATTAATTTCATCCAAGAGAATGGCAATAATGAGACAACATACCAAAATTTGTGGGATACAGCCAAAGTGGTAACGAGGGGACATTTTATATCTCTAGATGCTTATTTGCATAAAATAAAGAGAAAATCAGTGAATTGGGCTTCAACTAAAAAAGCTAGAGAAAGAACAAATTAAAAACCCCCAATCAAATACCAAACTTGAAATCCTAAAAATAAAAGGAGAAATTAATAAAATTGAAAGTAAGATAACTATTAAATTAATAAATAAAACTAAAAGTTGGTTTTATGAAAAAACCAACAAAATAGATAAACCTCTAGTTAATTTAATTAGAAAAAGGAAAGAGGAAA
>JAJPUD010001639.1:189677-211161 GCA_023553655.1 Myrmecobius fasciatus | reverse complement strand
CATATAATTTGACATATTTAGCATGTATTAGATTACCTGTCATCTAGGGGTGGGGGGTGGGAGGAAGGAGGGGAAAAGCTTGGAACAAAACAAAACAAAAAAAAAAGGTTTTGCAAAGGTCAGTGTAGAAAAATCACTCATATGTTTTGTAAATAAAAAGCTTTTAATAATAATAATTTTAAAAAATTCTTTGGAACTGTCATATTGCTGAGAATTGCTGTCATTCACAGTTGATCATTATCAATTATTGCTGTTATTGTCTACAGTATTCTCCTGGTTCTGCTCACTTCACTTTGCATCAGTTCATATAAGACTTCCCAAATTTTTTTGAAACTATACTACTCTTCATTTCTTATAGCATAATAGTATTCCATCATAATCTTATACCACAGCTTGCTCAGACATTCCCCAAATGGTGGGCATTCCCTCTAATTCTTTGCCATCACAAAAAGATTTACCTTAAATATATTTTGTACATATGGGTCCTTTACCTTTTCCTTTGATATTTTTGGGATACAGAATTAGTAATACTTTTGCTGGGTAAAAGACTATGTATAGTTTTACAGCCCTTTGGACATAATGAGGGAGGTAATGGGTTTTTTTTAAGTTTCTTTTTCTAAATTATATTTTATTTTCCCCCAGTTATGTGTAAATACAATTTTTAACATTCATTAAAAAAATCTTTTTCCAAATTTTCTCTCTTCCTCCCTCACTTTATCGCTCCCTAAGACAATAAGCAATGTTATAGGTTATACACATTAAATCATGCAAAACATATTATCATACTAATCATATTGTGAAAGAAGATACAGATGGGGAGGGAATTCTTAAGAAGAAAATAGGTAACCAAAATTTGTGGCTATCTCAGATCCAAATAGAAATCATTATCTTTTCTTCAAAATACATTCCTGTACTGAACTTTCCTATTCCCTACTATTGTTGGAGTCCTCTAGGCACATAACTGGTATTACACTTCCTCATTCTTCTTCACTCCACTTCACTAATCAGGTGCCAAGTATTACTTTTACTTCAACAACATCTATTCCATAGACCTTTTCTGTACTCACACACCCACACTATTTCAGGCTTTTATTACCTCTTGTTTGAACCATTGCAAGCCTTCTGAGAGAGCTCAGGTCTTTCCACTTTCACTCCAAGTCATCTATACAATGTAGCCAACATGATCCTCCATAAGCACAGAATTGACCATGTAAGTTCCATACTAAATAAATTTGAAAAGGTTGTCTTACAACAGTTGTCTCAATCCCTTTTGCTTTTGTTGTTGTTGTTCTAAGCTTGATTTGCTAAATGATAAGTTTATAGCTGGTTGCACAGGGGCTGCTAACATACTGGGTCTGAGGACAGAAAGATTCCTCTTCTTATCTGGCCTCAGACACTGACTATTGTGTGACCTTGGTAAAGTCATTTAGTCCTGTTTGCCTCAGTTTCCTCATTTGCAAAATGAGCTGGAGAAGAAAATAGCAAACCACTCCAGTACCTCTGTCAAGAAAACCCCAAATGGGGTCATGAAACATCAGATGTGACTGAAACGACTGAATGAGTTTACAAATGAATATGTATAAAAGTAGTGACCAATCTGATACAGGTTATACATGTACAATGATACTAAACATATTTCCATATTAGTCATGTTGTGAAAGAAAAATCAGAACAAAGGGAAAAAACCACGAGAAAGAAAAAGCAAACAAAAAAAAGGTAAAAATAGTGCGCTTCAATCTGCATTCAGTTTCCATATTTTTTTCTCTGGATACAGATGGCATTTTCCATCCCAAGTCTATTGGGATCACTGGACTGTTGAGAAGAACCAAGTCTATAATAGATGATCATCATATAATCTTGCTGTTATTGCATACAATGTTCTCGTGGTGGAATTCAAAATGTTAAAAAAAGGGATTTTAAATTTTTTTTACATGTAATTGAGAAAAATTTTGTAAAATACATATATATTAAACCTTCTTAATCCTCTTAAGATCTTCTTTCCATATCTACTTTGCATTAACTCTCTACATATTTATTCTAGATGTATTTATAAAGATGTATGTTGATTCCCCAAATAGAATGTAAGTTTCTTGAGAACAAGGGTTGTTTTATTTGCTGATTTTGTGAGCCTGCTTCTCAGAACAATTCCAGCCCTGGGCTTAATGACTGATACAACTAGAATTGCAATACTTTGTACAAGTCAGATATTAAGATATTAGGAAGACAATGAAAAAGGAGATCTAAAATATCTTTTGAGGTCATATTTAGTCAGTTATGTTTTAATAATGTGGGCTTTGCAGTGTCCCTACTTGGTTTATATCCCAAAGAGATAATAAAAAAGGGAAAGGGACCCACATGTGCAAGAATGTTTGTGGCAGCCCTTTTTGTAGTGGCTAGAAATTGAAAGCTGAATGGATGCCCATCAATTGGAGAATGGCTGAATAAATTATGGTATATGAATGTTAGGGAATATTATTGTTCTATAAGAAACGACCAGCAGAATTATTTCAGAGAGGGCTGGAGAGACTTACATGAACTGATGCTAAGTGAACCAAGAGAGCACAGTACACAGCAACAAGATTATACAATGATCAATTCTGATGGAAGTGGCTCTCTTCAACAATGAAATGATTTAGGTCAGTTCCAATGATCTTGTGTTAAAGAGAGCCATCTATACCCAAAGAGAGGATTGCGGGAACTGAATGTCACAAAATATTATTTTCACCTTTTATTGTTTTCTTGCTTTTTGTTTCATTTCTCATTTTTCCCCTTTTTGAACTGATTTTTTTTTTGGGCAGCAAGATGATTACAGAAATATGTATAGAGGAATTGAACATGTTTAACCTATATTGGGTTATTTGCTAAGGGAAAGAGTAAAGGGAAGGGAGAAAAAAAAATTGGAACACAAGGTTTTGCAAGGGTGAATGATGAAAACATGTATGTTTTGAAAATAAAAAGCTAAAAAATGAAAAATTAATGTGAATTTTGTTCTAGTAAACCTAAAATCATATATATATATATATATATATATATATATATATATATATATATATATTTGGTTAATGCTATAGTCTCCTCCTAGGTTTTACTAGGGGTACAGGCCCAAATTTTATTTTATATGTATGAGTGTAGATTGAGATTTTCCCACTATATTCAGGAAGTACATCAGCTATTATGTTGGGCTTCAGCATGTGATCATGAATGACTCAGTCTCTAACCTAAACATAAATTCTTTACCTGGCACCGACTTTCCAATTCTTGCCTTATTTTTCGTTCTGCCTCTAGTCGTAATTCTTGTTGCTTGTTTCGTGCCGAATAATCATGTTGGCTCTTTGCTAAAATATACATTTCCCGTTGTAGAGTGGCCATTTCAGCCACAAATTTCTGGATACTCACTGACTGGAAAGGCACGCATACAGATTGAAATGATCATGAGCAAGTAAGAGACTTTTGTATTCCAATATAAACACAAAGTTAGTAAAAAAGGAATCTACCTGTTCATAATTCTTTTTCTGATATTGATCCTTAATTAGCTCCATTTGCCTCAATTCTGTTTCTATTTGCTGAAAATAAACAAGGAATAATGTAAATAAGATCACGGAAAATTATCTCATTCTATTTGCCAGTAGAATGAATAGAACCATATAGCACATCTAGACTTTTTTTCACATTTAAGGTTCTGGCACTGAATAACAAGTTCCAGTCCAATCAATATGAGAAGAAATGGTTCAGTGGTCAGTACATATTTCATTTTTACCCTACATCTTCAAGTCAATATTTACTGTTAAGTAAAAGACATCATTTCTTAACTTGTTGCTTTTCTGGACTTTTTAGTATACAGTTTCCAGGAACTAATCATTATGCAAGATGAAATCAACTCTGAAACATACCTTCTTGGCACCCCTTCCCCTAAAATTCCCCTGTTTAGAATGGATAAAGGGTAGACATAGTAGAGTTTGTCCCAGCTCCTCCACCATTTAAAAAAGAAAATCCAGGAAATTTTCATCTATTTTTTCATTCAGGTGCTTTCCAGAAAATCATAATTCTGAAAGATGAAATCAACTCTGAAACTCACATCTCCTCAGCATCACCTGCCCCTGGGGCTCTCCTTCTTTCTGGTTGGAGAAGGTAGAAGGAGGATATTTGGGTACTCTTCCCTGATGCTCTACCATTTAAGGAGGCCACTCAGGGAATTCTCATTTCCCACCTGGCTGCTTTCTTGGACTTCATGATCTCCAGAAATTCCTCATTCTGCAAGATGAAATAAACTCTGAAACTCATACATCCTCAGTACCTCATTCCTGGACTCCTCCTTTTCTCCGATTGGAACAGATGATAGGGGAGGACATTTGGAACTTATCTCTGATACTCTACCATGTGAGGGCAGCACCCAGGAAATTCTCATTTTTTCCTAGCAGCTTTCCTGGGCTTCATGGTCTCCAGAAACTCATCATTCTTCAAGATGAAATCACCTCTGAAACTCTTTTATTTCCTCAGATTATTTGCCACCCTTGATGTAGCAAATTCATGATGCTCTGGTGCAGGATAACTCCCATCTTATACCCTCCCATTCTTCAACTTCATTTTATATTTTGTCTCCCCCATTAGATTCTGAACTTTTTGAGGACAGGGGCTGCCTTGTGCCTTTCTTTGTATCCCCAGTGCTTAGCACAGTGCCTGGCATATAGTAGGTGCTTAATAAACATTTACTGACTCTGTTTCAAGACAATCTTCCCATTTCCCAACTCTTTCTAGTACTGCCCAAGGCTACCACAAGCTATTAAATATTCTGAAATTTTCTTTTCCTGGCATCAATTGCTTATATTTCATCTAGGGGACAATGTTAACAGAGGCTCTTAAGAAAATTCCTTGTGTCAGAGGACCTTCATACAACCTTCATTCTCTCTGTATTCTGGACATTTTGAGCTTTGGAAGACAAATGATGCCTGATCTGGGCCTTCTGGTTTTTCAGTTTTTCCTTGAGGCTGGCTAGGGATTTTTCAAGTTCTGCCACTTTCTGCCGCAACTCTCTGTTGGTCCGGGACACTTCCACTGATCTGGAGTTGGCATCATCAAGGGCTTTTCTCAGCTGTAGGGCAGAGAAAACCAAAATAATACTTTTACCTTCTATTTCAATTTCATAAGTTCACATCAGTAACTTTACAGGCTTTTCTTTTGCTTATATTCTTTTTAGCAGGAGAATTGGATGCCTTATTATGGTAAGATTTCTCCAGACTTTTAAAGCCTATGTCGGTGAAGCCCAGGATCCAAGAAGTCTTATGCAAGCTAGAAAGGCTTTAAAAGAGAGTTATCCCTTGGGCTGACTGAGTGATTTGCCCTGACCCCCAGAAATTAGCCAAGAATCTAACAAAAAAATCTTCCAGAAGTGAAGTTCTGAAAACAATTCAGTTGTTTATGGTTTGAAAAAACATTCTCATAGTCCAGTACCAACAGCTTATGCTTAATAATGGAGGATAATGTTAAAAAGGAGGTGATGGTCTTAAGACAATGTCTTGTAATTTAGAATATTGATGGAACATTTGCCTTTGAATTGTGGGCATTATGAAAACCTTGGAATATTTGGGTCTTCTAGCTTTTTAATTCCTCCTAGTTAACATTTTTTTCTAGTTCTACTACTACTATTGAAGGTTTCTGTTGGCTCATCCATATTCCAAATCCAAAGGAACTTTTTCCTTTTGTGCATGGCAACCATATCTTGCTTGGTACAATAGAGACAATTATTCTCCAACTCTTATACCAGTTTCAGTTTATCAAATCTAAAGGGCTTCTCCCCTTGGATGTCTCACAATCATGTCAAAATTCAAGATTATCTAATGTAGGAGAGGATTGTTCAAAGGAATTCCTGATGATTATTAACTTGGTGAACTTAGAGGGTAGAAAACTTTGCCTTTGGGCAAAGTAATACAGTTTTGCAAGTGCTTATTTGTATGACCTAGAGTTCTTGGACAATGCAAAAAATGTTGGAGGGGATGAGGGAAAACTGGGACACTAATGCATTGATGGTAGAGTTTTGAAATGATCCAATCATTCTGGAGAGCAATATAGAACTATGCTCAAAAGGCTCTAAAACTGCATACCATTTGACCTAGCCGCACCATTACTGGGTCTGTATCCTAAGGAAATCATAAAGGAGAAAAAAGGCTCCACATGTGCAAAAATATTTGTAATAGTTCTTTTTGTGGTAGTAAAGAATTGGTAAAGGAGTGGATGCCCATCAATTGGGGGATGGCCGAACAAGCTGTGATAACATGAAGGTAATGGAATATCATTGCTCTATAAAAAATGATGAACAAGCTGATTTTAGAAAGACTTGAAAGATTTATACGAACTGATGCTGAGCAAAACAAGCAGAACCAGGAATACATTGTACACAATAACAGCAAGAACGTGCGATGATCAAGTATGAAAGACTTGGTTCTCAGCAGTTCAGTGATCCAAAGCAGTCCCAATAAATAATGGAAAAAAAGTGCCATCTGCAACCAGAAAAAAGATCTAAGGACACTGAATGTAAATCAACACATGCTACATTCACTTCTTTTTTTCTGTTTGTTTTTTCTCTCTCCCATGGTTTTTCCCTTTTGCTCTGATTTTTCTCTCCTAACATGATTCATGAAGCAATGTACTAAAAATTAGCTTACAATTAAAAAAAGAGAGAATCCCCCAAGATTGAGAGTTCCCAGAATGACTTTCTAGTAAGAGAAGGATGATTCCTCAGCAGTACCAGTTCAGAATCTAACCTTTTAATGGGAGATGGAATATTTCTTGGGGCCTTGTCTTGTGAATGAATGGAATTCCAAGTTCAAAAGTTTGGATAGCTGGCCTTCTATTGAAAGAAGGGGAACTTAAGAAAGCATATATGGCCCCTGATATAGAGGGAAGTAAAGCTAGGATATAGAAAAGTAAACAATTTCGATTTTGCCCTCATACTACTATTATTCAGACTGTGCAGTTCTGATGGAAAAGGGATTGTCTGTCTAGCAGTCTCAGGTGCAGTTCCCTTCCAGAGTGAGTCTAAGCTTTCAGACTAAAACAATAAGGTTAAATGTTTATAGATTTCTCTGTGGGAATGAAAATAAAATGCATCAGAATTTTGGAGTTAAACAGCAATCTCATGTTTTTCTGTTTGGAGGGTAAAATCAAATCAGAAGATATTATTATTAGTCTGAGGGGCCATGTAGGTACCCTTGTGGAAAATGGAATTAATAGAAAAATGAGTCATCCCTACTGGCAACATAAAATTCATTTTTCTTACTAGTATCTAAACTATAAGGTGACATTGTGAGTCTGAAGTACTTTAAGACCTTAGTAGGAAGCTAAGGATCATAGGAAAAGGAGAATTATATTATATGTTTTTGCATTTTCTAGGCGATAGAATGTTATTTGATTCTTGTGCCTAAGTGTGTTAAACTGAGTACTAGTAGAACTATTTGCCCTTGTGTAAACTGAGACATGAGTCATATTCTGACATTTTCCAAAAACTTAAGGGGAGGACAGAGAAATCAAAAAAGATAGTGCTATTTTTAATCTAGTAAAAAAATGCATAAAACTGAAAAAAAAAAGTTAGATCCATTTCTTCATCTTTTTTTCTCCTAAGGTTAAAAATCTTGAAATTAGTTGGGTTTTTTTTTTCTTTTTGGACTCTTCCTCTTCTTTTGTTCTATAAATCTATTTTAGCTATCAATTTATATGATGAAATATCTAAATTGATCCTTCATTATCCCAACACTCTGCTCAAATCCAGGCCCCAATTAACCTCATGATTAGATAATAGTTTCCTTACCTACATTTAGCTTTTCTTCATTCCTCCCAAGCTTACACAATAATATCAATTTTTATTTCAATGATTTCAATTATATTGACATCTCATTCAAAGTTTTATATCATAAAACATTCACACCTTTTCAACCTGTGTGATTATTGTTCATGTCTAGACATAAATCTTTCACATAGAATCTCAACATGTTGGAGTCCATTCTCTAGATTTTATATTCAGTTGTTATCAGGGGATCCCTGGAGTGTTCTCTTGCTATCTTCTTCCCTCAGTATATAATTAGCCTACCTCTTCTTTATTTAAGCATTAGTTGGGTAACTTTTATGACACTTATTGTGCCCCAGCCATCATCGTGCTCAATGGAACTCAGCACAGTAGAATCACAGAATTTAAGAGTTAGAAGGGACTTCAAAAGCCATCTGATCCAACCCATATGTGAATTGAATTCAAATTATAACAAATTTGATAAGCGGTCAACTGATTCCTGCTTGAATTTTTTTTTGGGGGGGGGGAAACCTAGCATTTCTCTTGTTTTTAAAATTCTGTTTTGTTTTTCAGTTCTTCATTCTCTCCCAACTCCTTTCTTACAAATTGAGAAGGCAAAAAAATAAAACCCTTCAAAAATATATGTATTCAAGAAAAATAAATTCCCATATTATTCCAAAAAAGAAAAGTAAAGAAAATATGCTTCAGCTTGCATAGAATCCATCAGTTCTGTATCTGGAGGTGGATAATATGCATCCTTTGGAATTGTAGCAAGTCATTGTGTTGAACAGATTTCCTAACTCTTTTTTTTTTTTTTTTTTTGCTGAGGCAATTGGGGTTAAGTGACTTGCCCAGGGTCACATAAGTAGGAAGAATTAAGTGTCTGAGACCAAATTTGAACTCAGGTCCTCCTGAATTCAGGGCTGGTACTCTATCCACTGTACTGCCTAGCTGCCCTGATTTCCTAAGTCTTTCAAAGTTGCTTATCTTTGCAATATTATTGTTATTATATGAATTGTTTTCCTAGTTTTGTTCACTTCAGTTTGTATTATATACAAGTTTCCCTGTATTATATACAGATTTTTCTGAAACTAACCTCTTCATAATTTCTTGCAGCATAAACATATTCCCTCAGTTCACATATTATAATTTGTTTAGCCACTCTCCAAATGATGGGCACCCCTTCAGTTTCCAATTCTTTGCTATCACAAAAAGAGTTGCTATAAATATTTTTATACAAGTAGGTCTTTCTTTTTTTGTTTTCTAGTTTTAGACATAGAAAGGTAGCAGTGTCACTGAGTATCCAGCATCAAACTGTTTTGATAATTGTGGTGTTATTGTATTGTTTGAAATATGGCATTGCTAGGTCTCCTCTCTTCCCACTTTTTTTCACTAATTCCTTTGATATTCTTGACCTTTTACTCCTCTAGATTGATTTTTACTCCTCTTTGATTGATGAACCATTGAATAAGTAAATTAGTTTAGGCAGTATTGTTGTTTTTATTACATTGGTTCAGCCTACTTAGGAGCATGATTTAGAACATATTTGTGCAGAGTATTTTGCAATTATGTTCATGTAATTCTTATATGTGTATTGTCAATTAGACTCCCAAGTATTTCATTCTGTCTATGGTTATTTTAAATGAAATTTCTCTGTCATTTCTTGCTCAATATTGTTGGTAATATAGACATGGTGATAATTTGTATTGGAATGGCAGTCCATTCCACTTTGGGGTGGTTGTAACAGGAAGATTTTCTGACACTCAGATGAAATTGACCTCTTTGCAACTTCTTTCCATTGCTCTTTCTTTCTGGAACCCAATAGAACAAATTTAAACACTCTTCTAAATGATGGACCTTAAAATACTTTAAGGCAGCTTTTATCACCTTTCCCCCATCAATTTTATACCAAATCTTCTTTCATAGTTTTGAACATGCTCAACCGATGCCCATATAACATAGACTTCACAGTATTTCACCATCCTGATTTCATTCCTCTGGACATTCTTTAGCTTATGTCTATCTTAAATGGTAGCACCTAGAATTGTACATCATTTCCAGATGATACCTGATGAGGGCAGAATACAGTGGGACTATTACCTCCCTATTCATAAAAACTTTGTCTTGAAGATGAAGACAGCATTTCTTTGTTGTTGCTGTTTTTGTTTTGTTTTTGGCTGCTACATCACACTGCTAACTCATATTTAATTGTAGTTCATGAAATCCTTGAGACTTTTTTTTTCAAAACTTCTGGCTTACTATGACTCCCTCATATTTTACTAAGAAGTTTATATTTTGTGCTCAAGCATAAGACTTCATTTATCCCCACTGAATTCCATCTTATTAGATTTAGTGTAGTTTTCTAGTCTAACAAAATATTTTGGATTTTGAATACCAGGGTGTAGGTTTTGTAACCCAGCTTGGTGTTATCTTGCTTTGAATGAGCATCTCACATATACTTTTGGTCAAATTTTTCATAAGTGTTTTAGGCAGTACAGAGCCAAGCACAGATTCATAGTGTACTCCAATGAAGACTTCTTGCCATGATGACACTTGTTAATTAACAACCACTCTTGGAGTCTAGCCTTCCAGCCAGTTCTAAATATATTTAATTGTATCACTGTGTTCGTATTTTTCCATTTTCTCCTCAAGAAGAGTATGCGATATTATATGAAAAGCTCTACTAAACTCTATATGCACAGCATTTTGTTCATCTAAGTTAGTGGAAAACAAAAGAAATGTGGTTAATCTGGAATGACCTGTTTTTAATGAAGCCACACCAATATATAATCCTTAGATCATTTAGTTATTAATTATCTCTTTAATGATTCATTCTAGAATTTTCTCAGGAAGTAAACATAAGGTCACTGGCCCATAGTTTGTAAATTGTTCTCTTTTTCTGAAAAATAATTTTTCCTTTCTCCAATTTTGTGGTACCTCTTCTAGTTTTCAGGATCTTTCAACTCTCTTTGACAGGGGCACAATCATCAGTCATTTTTTTAGAACCCTTCATCAGTGGAATGTCTGGATCAGGTGATGTGAATTCATTAAGGTGTTTTCTTACTATTTCTATTTAGCTTGGTCACTAAATCTCTGTTAGTAATATCTTTTCTATAATTTCTAGTACAAAAGTCATGCTCCTCCTCCTCAGAGAAAACAAAACCAAAATAAAAATCTAGTGGCTTCACTTTTTCTTTCTTGGCCATTACCATAGATTATTCCATTTCTATCTCTTTTTGATCTCCTCCCTCACTGTAGCTTAAAATTCAGCATATTCTTAGCTTCAGCACTCTGGACACTTATTTTTACAGGATCATAAAATGCCCTGAGAATCACTTAGACGTTGTTTGTTTGTTTGTTTGTTTTTTAATCATTTATCTCTTCAGACAAATCCCATTTTATTTCGTTAGAAGAAGCTGTTTTTAGATTTTTATTCTTGAGCATCTTTACCTCTTAGTAACTTCCTTTATATCATTTTAGTCCATTATTATCTTACCTATATTTCCTTTGATCCCTTTGAAATCTACTTTACCATAAAATTTAGCATGAATATGACATTATGCCAGGATTTCCTCTACTTCTCTATCACAAATTCTAGGAGGAAGCAGTCACTTCCACCCTATAATGAGAATCAAATACAGGATAGAATTCTCCTTGTTGGTTCCTCTTCCTTTTGAAAAATTCCTTTTAAATTATCATTACAGCAGATCAAGAAATTATCTGCTCTGCTTTTGTCAAAGAGAGAATGAATTCTATAGGATGTCTGAATATTTGAAATCCCCCATTAGTACCATATCATGCCTCTTATGCTAAGTTTGTGATGTTTTTTTAATGTGAATTTATTTCTTCTTTCTATATAGGCAATCCAATGACAAAAATCACTTCTGTTTTTCAGTTCTTTGACCTTAACCCAAAGACTTTCCATTAAGTCTTTCTTCTCCAGTCCTTTGATTCCTCAATCAATTCATCAATATAGAATGTTTCTTCCCCTTCCCCTTTTACCCATTCTATTTCTTTTGAATAAGATATATCTATTCAGAGCACAGTCCAATCATGGATTTCATCACACCAAGTTTCAGTGATATGTGAGGTCAAATTTACTAGGGCCTCTAGTCTCTGTGTGTTTCCTCAACTTTGGGTAGCTCTATGCAAATATTTGAAGCTCATGGTTTTACTAATGGTTATTTTTGAGGATTTTGTCTCCTATGAACTTTTGGTCTTTCAACTGCTTTTCTTATTCCTTCACTGTAGCTACTTTATGGTATCTAGTTTGGGGGGTGTATGAAAGAAATCTTGTCCTTTTCCCTATGCTTTTTTAGTTTAAAGCCTTTTTTTACTGGATTTGCAAGGTAACTAGCAAATATATCTTACCAGCCCTTGTTAAGTATATGTTCTCTCTGGTGAGGAATCTGTTATTTCTATATTTTAAGCCATGGTCCAAATCCTTTTCTGAGACACTGCTTTCTTAGCCAGCTGTTCATTTCCCAAATTATTTTTTTTTTCTTTTCAGTATTCTCTCCAACAGTGAGGAGAAAACACAGCTTGTGCTCCTACATTCTTCAATTTCTTGCCCAAGATTTCATTATGGAAAAAAGTACTGTACTAGGTGTCAGGCTAATATCTGAAGTTAAGGTTAGCATTAATATAGTATGTCTAATTTTGCCGACTATGAATCTTTCCATTGTCTTTTGGGTCTCTCAAAATGTTCACTCTTGTAAGAGTGTGGTAGTCCATGATTTTGTAGCCATATAGCATTGCCTGAATGCCTATGCAATTTTCCAAATACAATCCAACCCATCTGCTTTATCCTATTTAATTCTTGGCCCAGCTCACATGTAATTCTTGCCCAAAACACACACACACATACACACACACACACACACACACACACACACACACACAAAGTTGTCCATTTAGTTGTATGTCATAATGCAGACAACTAAAGAATATTTTGGGTTTTTTTGTGGCTTGTTAGGCCGATCTGTTTTTAGTTATTATTGATCTAATTAAGATATACTCTAATAATTTTGGATTAATGCATTTAGTACAATGTTAAATATAAGTATTATATACTTTGAAATCTTTCATCACTTTATTACTTTTCTAAGCAAGTCCCTTAGACTGATTCTCTAGATACTTTGCTTTTCAAAGTTTTCCTTTGATGCATTGCAAATTAATCACCACATACCTAATCAGAATTCACTATGTTAACTTTCAAACAAAAAGACAACTAAATACTTCAAATGTAAAGATCCTTCACAGAGAAAAGGGCCTTGCCCTCAGTAGCCCTAGAAACTGACTGATGACCTGAAAAGTAAAATGTAACAATTACCCTGGATCATATTTTTGAAAGCAAACTTAAAAACATTGACTGGTTGGAATAGAAAGTGGGAAATTGTTGTTGCACATAAAATAAGTGCTCAATAAATGTTGGTTTAATTAATTTTATATATGTAAACAAGAAGTGTCTTTATCATAGCTGATAAGGAATGGCATAGGGAAAATGTTTACACATTGGTAGTTCTTTAATAGGGGTATTAGGAAGATCACTCATGTTCTTTAGTGTAATACCTACTGCCATCTTATGAAGAACAGTGAGTTTTTTAACCACATCTGATTTGCCTGGGAAAGGAGACTAGAGCACTAAAAAGATGGGAAGCAGAAGAAACCACTACTCTCAAAACTCTTCTTGAGGCATTTGTGGGGAGAGAAGGAAGAAGAAAGACAGACAGAAAGGAGTTATTCATAATTTCACTTCTTACCTCATTTGTTTCCCGATGTGCAGCTTTCTTGGCAGTCTCTCTCTCAGACTGAAACTGCTTTTTCAAAGAATCTATGCGTTCAGCATTCATCTCAGCTTGCACTTTGGATTCCTCAGCTACCTGTTCTCTATTTATTTTGAGGAGAAGAAAGATTATGAATCACTTTTAGAAATTAATATTAGGTTTTGAAAGAGTGAATGTTAAAAACTATCTTTGCATGTATTTTGACAATAAAATTATTATTAAAAATAAAAAATAAAATTTTTGCACAAATAAAAAAGAAATTCATCTTTGTTAAGTTTATTAAAGGATACTTTACATAAAAGTGACCAATACTTACTTTCAAAAAGATTATGGGAATAGATTTCTAACTCTAAAACAAATACAGAAACAAAGAATCTCAGAAGAGAGCTCAGAGGTCATGTACCTCATTCTACTAATGAAGCTCCCCTAAATGGCTAAGTCTCCAGTGATGGGGAACTGGTACTTTCTGAGGCAGCCCATTCTACTTCTTTAACTTTAGGAATTTTGTCCTTATATCAAACTCTGATTCTCTGATATTTATTATAATTAGTTATATTAATACTTAGATCCCACTTCTGCTCTTTGGGCACAAGAACAACACATCAATTCCCTTTTTCAAATAACAGCATTTCTAACATGAATCTGTTAAGAGCAATTGGACTGAAAGCTAGGAGGGGACTAAATTATGAAGGGCTCTAAGTGGCAGAGTATGTTGTATTTGATCCTGGAGGCCAAGTTGAGCCACCTGAATTTACTGAATAGGGTGAGTGTGACATGATTAGACCTTCATGTTAGGAAATTCACTAGCGATTGAATAAAAGAAGAGGAGAAATAGAGTGGGGAAAGAATTGAGGCAGGCAGATCTAGGAGCAATTTGTATAAATTAAGATGTGAAGTGAGGAGGGCAATGTCAGAGGAAAGAAGAGGTATATTCAAGAGATGCTGTAAAGGAGAAATCAGCAATCTTTGGCAGCAGATGGGCTATGGCTGAGGGTGGAGAATTGAGGATGATTCCTACTGAGTCTTAGGAACTGGACAGTGTTCTCTGCAGCAAGAGGAAACAACTTCAGGAAAATCTGGGAGGAAAGATGAGGAGTCCTCTGTTGTATACACTGGATTTAATACATCTACTAGATATACAACTAAAAAGCAGTTGGAAATGAATGCAAGCCGCAAGCTTTTAGGCCAGCACAGTGTGTAGGACAGGACTGGTAGATCTGAGAATCATCAGCTTAGAGATAGCAATTAAATCCAAGGGAGACGATGAAGTCATCATGTGAAGTAATATTGAGGGAAAAGAGAAAAGAGATCAGGGCAAATTCTTGGACACCTACTAAGGAAAGAAGATCCAGAATTCAACTTTTTCCTATAGAAATTCCCACCAAATGCCCTTTATGGATACATTTTGCCTTTCAGTGATCTTTCCTCTCATTCCTGTGGCTATGATCAGTATGTGATCTCCCAAATCTTGTTTCTGTTTTTTTTTTTCCTGTTCCTTTCTCTTCTTCTCTTATAGTTTTCTCTTCCCTTTTGTTTCTTAACATGTGTCTTGGGTCAGTGCAGCGAGGTGGCACAGTGGATAGAGCACCAGCCCTGAAGACCTGAGTTCAAATTTGGTCTCCAACATTTAACACTTCCTAGCTGTGTGACTCTTGGCAAGTCACTTAATCCCAATTGCCTCAGCAAAAAAAAAAAAAAAAAAAAAAAAGTGCCTCTACTTCTCAACAGGACAAGCTTAAGGAAATGACTGCCCTAAAATAGCTCCCTTACCTACTAACTAATTTTTGAAATTCTGTATTATAGCTTAAGCCAAATATTCTAGGTTTGGAATAAAACTGAAAGGCCACCTATCCCAAATGATATCTGAAAAACAATCCCCTCTACAATATTCCTAAGAAATGGCTCTCCAGTCTTTGCTTGAAGACCTCAAGTAAAGGGGCGATCACTACTTACAAAGGATTTCATTTCACTTTTTTTCATTTTCAAAGTTTTTCCTTCTATCATATGTAAGTCTCCTTTCCTGTAACTTCCAATCATTACTTCTACTTTTGCCCTTTAGGATCAAGCAGAAGCCAAATTCCTTTTTTCCCATCTCTATCACTTTCTAAATACTTGAAGACAGGTACTATGTTTCCCTTAAGATTTATTTTTTTATTCAGACCAGTTCCAATAGCCTTGTGATGGAGAGAGCCATCTACACCCAGAGAGAGAACTGTAGGAATTAAATGTGGATCACAACACAGCATTTTCACTCTGTTGTTGTTTGCTTGCATTTTTTTTCATTTTTCTGGTTTGATTTGATTTTTCTTGTGCAGCAAGATAATTGTATTAACTATGTATGCATATATTGGATTTAATATATGTTTCTACCATGTTTAACATACATTGGACTACTTGCCATCTAGGGAAGAGAGTAGAGTAAGGGGGGGTGGGAATTGGAAGACAAGATTTGGCAAGCGCTAATGTTGAAGAATTTTCCATGCATATATTTTGAAAAATAAAAAGCTTTAATAAAGAAAAAAAAAGACTTATCTTTTCCATTCCAACTACCATGCCTTCTACTATTCTGCTATGTAGCATGGTTTTAGTCATCTTCTTCTGGATGTTTTCCCAGGGTATAATTTCTAAAGAATGGCATCCAGAAATATACACAGAACTCCAACATTCTGTGAACAATGCTTCTTTTTAAAAATTTAAAAATCATGAATGAGAAAAATTAAACACAAACATATACATCTTATGGCATTATGGTATTAAATTAACACACCATGATTTATTCAATCATTCAACACACCATGATTTATTCAATCATTCCTCAATTAATGAATACCCATTTTAAGTTCTTATCTGCAAAAAAGTATTGCTACAAATATCTTTGTATGGATAAGTCTTTCTCTTTTTCTTTTGATCTTTTTAGAATATGTCTAATAGTGGTATCACCAGACTAAAGTTATAGTTTATTAGGAAGACAGCATTCTTTTGATATACTAAATAATCCTATCAAAAAAGCAAGGAAAGGCAAGAAGCATTTATTAAGCACTTATTATATGCCAGATATTGTGCTAAGGGCTAGAGATATAAATACAAGAAAAAAGACAGAAACTCAAACCTTAATGAGAAAGATAGCACACAAAAGAGAGCTGACAAATAGGGATATGGGGAAACTAAGGAGATGAGGTACAAGAACAAAGCAGACAGAGAAATGAAAGTTGTCCAGCTTTGGTCTCTTCTCAAAATGGAAGTTAGTGAGAACCTTACCAATGGGAGGAAAGGGACAGCATGACAGAAGGATGTTCAAGGGAGAGAAGTCACAGGGATTGATGCATATTCCAGGATGAAGATAACCCAGGCTCTGAAGCATGGTGTCAAAGTCCAGAAAATCAGGGGCAAAACTGGGAAGAAAAATGATGTTAGTTTGCCATATCTTGTTCTTAATGAAGCCATACTACCTTTTAATGATTACTGTCTTCCTCATGGCCAATTGCTTCCTCAAATAAACAGACAAAAACTACTCATGCATTCCTTTAAAAATTTTGAACAATTTTAGAAAGAATAAAAGTCAAACTCACTGGTTTATAGTCTATATTATCTTCCCTCTTCAATTTTTGAAAATGAGGCTAAATTTTGTTCTTCTCCAATCCAGTGGCACTCCAATTCAAAGTCAATACTCTAAAATTGCTCAAAGACCATGAACAGCAACTTAGTAATCACAGCTGTTAGTTCTCTTAGTGCTCAGAAGTATAATGTCTGTGAGCCTGTTGGCTTGAAGTCATTGAAGGCATTTAGAAGTTCTCTTACTATCTCACCCATTCAGTGTTTCTATTTCCTGTTAATTTTTTTTGGTCATAATCTGCCAGGCAATAGATTATTCCCCTTGTTCAAGAATACAAACAAAAAAAGAATCAAATGATTCCATTTCTTCTCAATTGTTTGTTTTTGTCACCAGCTATCAAGAACATGGTCCTTTCTATTTTTTGACTCTCCTTATATGTCCCAAATAGCTTTTTCTTATTTAATTTTTTTTTCAATTACATGTAAAATTTTTTTTAACATTATTTAAATTTTTTTTAAAATTCCAAGTCTTCTCCCTCCTTTTCATCCTTTTTCCCTCCTTGAGAAGGCAAGCACATTATTCTAGATTATATAAGTGCAATCATGCAAAACACATTTCTACATTATTCACATTACAAAAACTAAAACTCCACAAAAAAATTAAGTAAAAAAACAATACGCATCAATCTTCATCCAGACTTCTCTGGAAATGAATAACATTTTTTATCATAAGTCCTTTGTTTTGGATCATTATGTTGCAAAGAATAGTTAAGCTGATCATCTTTAAAATATTGCTGTTATTGTGTACAATGATAACTATATATTGATTCTGCTTACTTCATTTTGCATCAGTTCATAATTAAGTCTTTCCAGGTTTTTCTGAGAACATCTTGCTCTTCATTTCTTATGGAACAATAGTATTCCATCATGATCATATACTACAACTTGTTAAGCCATTTCCTGAACTGATGGGCATCTCTTAAAATTACCACAAAAAGTGCTGCTATAAATTATTACATGTAAATTATTAGTGCAAATAAGTCCTTTTTCTTTTCCTTTGATCTCTTTGGAGATCTTTTTTATGTCCTGTTGGGCATAGTCCTAAATTGTTCTCCAGAATGATTTGATCAGTTCAAAATTTCACCAACAGTGCATGAGTATCTTAATTTTTCCATATTCTCTCCAATATCTGTCATTTTATTTTTTTGTCATAACAGACAATTTGATAGGTGTAAGGTGTTACCTCAGAACTTTTAAAATTAGAATTTCTTCAGTTGGTAGTGATTTGGAGCATTTTTTTTCATGTAACTATTATTAGTTTGGTTTCTTTGAAAACTGCCTGTTCTTATGACACACAGTTCTTATAAATTTGATTCAATTCTCTACATGTTTCAGAAATGAGGCTTTTATTAGAGAAAGTTGTAAAAAAAATCCTTCCAATTTTCTGTTTTCCTTATAATACTGGTTGCATTGATTTTTATGAAAATACTTTTTAATTTAAATAATCAAAATTAACCATTTTATATCCTGTAAACTCAACACTGGCCACTGGATTGCAAAAGCTCAGTTTATTTTGCAGTCTTAATGAAGAGCAATGCCAAGGAATGTTCAACTTACCAAACAACTGTACTTATTTCACATACTAGCAAGGTTTTATGCTTCAGATTCTTCAAGTTAAGCTTCAGCAATATAGGAACCAAGAATAGCCAGAAGTGCAGGCTGATTTTCAAAGAGGCTAGTACTAGAGAGCAAACTGCTAACATTCACAGGATTACGGAGAAAAGCAAGAGTATTCCAGAAAAATATCTACTTCTGCTTCATTGACTCCACTTAAGTCTGTGTGAATCACAACAAATGTGTTAAGTCTTGAAAGACATGGGAGTACCAGATCATCCTGAATCCCAAGAAACCTGTAAGTGGGTCAAGGAGCAACCATTAGAACTCAATATGGAACATTGGTTTAAAAGTGGGGAAGGAGTACAACAAGGCTGTATGTTGCCACCTTATTTAATTTATATGAGGAGTACATCATGTGAAATGCCAAGTTGGACAAATTAAAAACCAAAATTAAGGTTGTGAGGAAAAAGAACATTAAAATCAGATATGCAGGTGATATCACTCTGATGGCATAAAGTGAAAAAGAATTAAGAAGCCGGGGCAGCTAGGTGGCGCATGAATAGAGCACCAGCCCTGAAGTCAGGAAGACCAGAGTTCAAATTTGGCCTCAGACACTTAACATTCCCTAGCTGTGTGACTCTGGGCAAGTCACTTAACCTTAATTGCCTCAGCAAAAAAAAAAAAAAAAAGAAAAAAAGAAGAAGAAGAAGAAGAAGAATTAAGAAGCCTCTTAATGAGAATGAAGAGAATATAAACGCTGGCTTTAAGCATAACATTAAAAAAGGTGAGATCATGGCAACTGGTCTCATAACTTCTTGACAACAGAGGGGAAAAGAAATGGAAGCAGTAAAGATTTTATATTCACTGCAGATGGCAACTGCTCATGAAATTAAAAGATAATTGCTCTTTGGAAGGAAAGATATAGCAAGTCTGGGCAGTAAAAGCAGAGACATCACCTTGTTGACAAAAAGTCCATATAGTCAAAGCAATTGTTTCATCAGAAATGTTTGGCTTTGAGAGTTGGACTACAGGGAAAAGATAAGTGCTGCAAAATTGATGGTATTAACACTTTCAAATAGTGGCTCTAGAGAAGACTAGAGAATCCCTTGGAAAGCAAGGAGACCAAATTAGTGAATATTAAAGAAATTTAGACTACACATTGGAAGGACAAATACTAAAACTGAAGGTTAAAAATACTTTGATCATATAATGAGGAAATGGGACTCTTAACTGGAAAATGGAAGGAGCTGGAGTACTATGGCCTACAGGGTCATGAAGAATCAGGAACAAACGAACAACCACACATATTCTCTATTTCTTATTGGTCATGAATTCTTCTCTTATCCTTAGATTTAACAAGTAAAATATTCCATGCTCCTTTGATTTGATATTGACATAATATCATCCTTTATTTCTAAATCATGTGCCCATTTTGCCCTTATCTTGGTATACAGTGTGTGATTTTCATCTATACCTAATTTCTGCTAAGTTGCTTTCTAGTAGTCCAAGTAATTTTTGACAAAAAATGATTTCTTGTCTCAAAGACTTGGATCTTTGCATTTATAAACACTAGATTACTGTGGTCTTTTACTACTGTGTATTGTATACTTAATTATTACACTGTTCCATCATTCTTTCTAACCCAGTACAAGACTGTTTTGGTGATTTACCATTTTGGAACACATTTGAGATCTAGTAGTGCTAACCTAGCTTCCTTTACATTTTTTAATTGACCCTCTTGATATTCTTAACCTTTTATTCTTCCAGGTTAATTTTTTTTTAATTAAAGCTTTTTATTTACAGAACATATGAGTGATTTTTCTACATTGATCTTTGCAAAATTTGTTTTGTTCCAGATTTTTCCCCTCCTTCCCCTCACCCCCACCCCTAGATGACAGGTAGTCTAATACATGTTAAATATGTTAAATTATATGACAAATCCAATATATGTATACATATCTATACAGTTATCTTACTGCACAAGAAAAATCAGATCTAGAAAGAGAATAAACAACAACAACCTAAGAAGGAAAACAAAATGCAAGCAAATATTCACAGAAAACGTTAAAATGCTGTGTTGTGGTCCACACTCAGTTCCCACAGGCCTCTGGATGTATATGACTATGTTCCTCGCTGAACAATAGGAACTGGTTTGAATCACATCATTGTTGAAAAGGACCATGTCCATCAGAATTGATCATCATATAGTCTTGTTGCTTTGTATAATGATCTCCTAGTTCTGCTCATCTCACTCAGCATCAGTTCATGCAAGTCTCTCCAGGCCTCTCTAAAATCATCTTGTTGGTCATTTCTTACAGAACATTAATATTCCATAAATTTCATATACCATAATTTATTCAGCCATTCTCCAATTGATGGGCATCTATTCAGTTTACAGTTTTTAGACACTACAAAAAGGGCTGCCACAAACATTTTTGCACATGTGGGTCCCTTTCCTTCCTTTAAGATCTCTTTGGGATATAAGCCCAATATAAACACTGCTGGGTCAAAGGGTATGCACAGTTTCATAACTTTTTGAGCATAGTTTCAGATTGCTCTCCAGAATGATTGGATCCATTCACAATTCCACCACAGTGTTTCAGTGTCCCAGTTTTCCCACATCCCCTCCAACATCTGTCATTATCTTTTCCTGTCATCTTAGCCAATCAGACAGGTGTGTAGTGGTATCTCAGAGTTGTCTTAATTTGCATTTCTCTGATCAATAATGATTTGGAGCACCTTTTCATATGAC
>JAJPUD010001639.1:96338-184677 GCA_023553655.1 Myrmecobius fasciatus | reverse complement strand
TTCAGGGCTGGTGCTCTATCCACTGTGCCACCTAGCTGCCCCGTCTGCATTTATTTTAAATGAAATTTTTCTTTCTATCTCTTCTTGATGGATTTTGTTAGCAATATATAGAAATGCTGATGAATTTTGCGGGTTTATTTTCTATCTTGCAACTTTACTGTTTAATTATTTCATATAGTTTTTTACTTGGTTCTCTAGGATTTTCTAAGTATACTATCATATCATCTGCAAAGAATGATAGTTTTATTTTTTCATTGCCTAATTTAATTCCATTTCTTTTTCTTTTCTTATTGCTAAAGCCAACATTTATAGCACAATATTGAATAATAGTGTTGATAAGAGGTATCCTTGTCTCATCCCTGAACTACTGGGAATGCTTCTAACTTATTCCTACCACATATAATGCTTGCCAATGGTTTTATTTTATTTTTCCCCCATATTTGTACTTTATTTTGTTTTTATGTGTATATTAACTTTTTAAATACTCATTTCTTTATGAATCATATTGGGTGAGAAAAGTCAGAACAAAAGAGAAAAACCATGACAGAAGAAAAAAACAGAAAAAAAGCGAAGATAGCATTTATATTCAATCTCCATAGTTCTCTTGCTGGATGCTGATGGCATTTTCTATCCAAAGTTTATTGGGATTGCCTTGGATTACTGACTTTCTGAAAAAAACCAAATCTTTTGTAGTTGATGATATCACAAATTGCTGTTACTGAATATGATATATACCTGGCTCTGCTTCTTTTGCTCAGTATGTTCATGTAAATCTTTCCAGGACTTTCTAAAATTAGTTTGTTCATCATTTTATTAATAGAAAAATTATATTCCATAATTTTTATATACTATAAGCTATTCAGTCATTCCCCAATGGATGGGCATCTACTAATTTTCCAGTTCTTCTTCACCACTAAAAGAGCTGCTACAAACACTTTTGCACATGTGGGTCCTTTTTCCTCCTTTATGATTTCCTTGGATTACAGATCCACATTTTCTGGGTCAAAGGGTATGCAGTTTTAAAGCCCTCTGGGCATAGTTCCAAATTTGCTGATGGTTTTAGATAAATACTATTTATCATTTTAAGGAAAGCTCCAAAAAAGCTTTTGACAAAATACAGAACCCATTTCTATTAAAAACTCCAGAGGACATAGGTTAAATGGAGTTTTCCTTATTACTGACAAAGCCTAGCAGCCAGAGATAGAAAAAAGAAATTCCTTTATAATAAACTGCAGATAACATAAAATATTTGGGAGTCTACTTGTCAAGACAAATCCAGGAACATTATAATCACAATTACAAAACATTTTTCACACAAATAAAGTCAGATCTAAATAACTGGAAAAATAACAATTGCTCATGGATAGGCAATTTGGAACTATGCAATACCCTTTGATACAGCAATATCACTACTAGCTCTGTTTTCAGAGATAATAAAAAAGGAAAAAGAACCCCATGTTCAAAAATGTTTATAGCAGCTCATTTGGGGATGGCAAAAAACTGGAAATTTTGTAGATGCCCATCAAGTGGGAAATGGCTGGACAAATTGTAGCACATGAATGTAATGGAACACTATTGTGGTATAAGGAATGATGAGCAAGCAAATTTCAAGAAAACCTGGAAAGAATCATTAATGCCAAGTGAAGTAAGCAGAGCCAGGAGAACATGATACACAATAACAATACTGTGCAATGATCAGTTTTGATAGACTTAATTCTTCTCAGCAAAACAATTGACCCAAAAGACTTATGATGGAAATTCTATCCACATCCAGAGAAAGAACAGTGGAGTCTGAATGCAGAGAGAAACATCTTATTTTTACCTTTTTTTTCTTTCTTATGGCTTTCTCTTGTGTTCTGATTTTTCTTTTACAACATAACTAATATGTAAATATGTTTAATATTATTTTAAGTGTATAACTTGTATCATATTGCTTGCCATCTTGGGAAGGGAGGAGGGGAGAGAAGGAAGAAAAAATTTAGAATTGAAAATCTCATAAAAATGAAGGTAAAACTATCTTTACATGTCATTAGAAAAAAATGCTTAAATGGTGGGAGAGAAAAGCTCCATTTATTCTTATCATTTCTAGTGTTTTTAAAAGGATTAAATGTTGAATTTTGTCAAAAACTTTCTCTGTATCTATTGAGACAATCTTATGCTTTTTGTTGCTTTTGTTGCTGATATGGGTAAAGTATGCTGAGTTTTCCTAATATGGAACCAATCCTGCAATCCTGGTATAAATTCCACCTGGTCATAGTGTATGATCTTTATGACATAGTATTGTAATTTCCATGCTAGTATTTTATTTAAAATATTCGCATCAATAGTTATTAGGTAAATTGGCCTATAATTTTCTTTATTTTTGTTCTTCCTGCTGAATTAGCATTATATTTGTGTTGTAAAATAAATTTGGCAAAAATTTTTTTTTCTAATTTTTTCTGAAATAGTTTATATGATATTGAAATTAATTGTCCTTTAAATGTGGTGGGATTTTTTTTCTTAAGGAGCTTACTTATGGCTTGTTTAATTTATTTTTGTAAGATATTGTTATTTAAGTATTTCTTTCTGTTAATCTGGGCAATTTATATTTTTCCAAATATTCTTCCATTTCACCTAGATTCATTGGCATATAACTGGACAAAACAGCTCCTGATTTTTTAATTTTTTAATTTCACTTTCCTTAGCGGTGAATTTACCCTTTTCATTTTTGATATTGGTAATTTGGTTTTCTTTTCTTTTTTAACAAATCAAATTAACTAATTGTTTATCCATTTTATTGGCTATTCCTCTCCCTCCCAAAAAAATCAGCTCATAGTTTTGTGTTGTAGTTCAGTGATTTTCTTACTTTCAGTTTTATTAATCTCTCCTTTTGTTTTCAGTATTTCTAATTTGGTATTTAATTGGAGATTTTAAATTTGTTCTTTTTCTAGTTTTTTTAGTTGCATGTCCAATTCATTGATTTGCTTTTTCTCTATTTTACTGATGTATTTAGAGATATATAATTTCCAGTAATTGCTGCATTAGCTACATCCTATAAATTTTGGTATTTTGTCTCATCATTCTCTTTAATGAAATTTTTATTTCTATGATTTATTCTTTAATTCAATAATTTTTAGGATGATTGTTTAGTTTCCCATTAGTTTTTAATATTTATGTTTTCATAGCTCTTTATTGAATGCAATTTTTGCTGCATCATGATCTGAAAACAATGCATTTAATATTTCTGCTTTTCTGCATTTGGTTGTGAGATTTCTATACCCTAATACATGGTTAATTTTTTGTGAAGATGGCATAGACAGTTGAAAAAAGTTATACTCATTTCTATTCCCATTCAATTTTCTCCAGTCATCTATCATATCTAACTTTAAAAAAATTCTATCCATCTCCTTTATTTCTTTCTTGTTTATTTATTAGATTTCTCTATTTCTGAGAGGGGAATGTTGAAGTCCCCCATTAGTAAATTTTTGTTATTTCCTCCTGTAACTCATTTAATTTTTCCTTTGAAAATTTGGATATTATATCACTTGGTGCATATATGTAGTATTGATATTACTTCATTGTCTAAAGCAAAGCTTCTTAAACTGTGGATCATGAACTGAATATAGGGATTGCAAAAACAAAACAAAACAAAACAAAAATAAACCTGGCAACAGTAAAAGACTTCTGAACATAATGATCAAAGTTTTTAAATTTGAAATCAAAAGTTGTAATGAATTTGAGGAGTTTCAGGCAGCGCCTGACCATGTTGTATCATATGACTTAACTGCAGGCTTAGTTCTGAACATACAATATGTGCACTTTGCATTACTGATGCATAAATGCTGTCTGAAACACCTTAGCTCAGAATCAAGGTAAGGTTGTGTAAAAATTTCTAAGGTGAAAAGGGATTGTGAATGGAAAAAATTTAAGAAGCCTTGGTCTGATACCTTTCAGCATAATGCAGCTTTCCAGTTTATTTCCTTTAATTGGATCTGTTTTAGCTTTAAGATGATAATTACTACCCCATTATTGTTTTTCTTAATATTCATATGCTATAACCTATTCAGTCATTCCCCAACTAATGGGCATCCAGTTACTTTCCAATTCCTTGCCACTACAAAAGGGCTGCTACAACCATTTTTGCATATGTGGGTCCCCTTCCTTTTTTTTTTTTTTAATGATCTCTTTGGGATACAGACCAAGTAGAGAAACTGCTGGATCAAAGGGTATGCACTGCTTAAAAAGTTCTTTGGGCATAGTTCCATATTTATCTCCAGAAGAGTTGGATCAGTTCACAACTCTACCAACAATGTATGAGTGTCCCAGTTTTCCTATATTCTCTCCAACATTTATCTCTCTTTTTGCGTCATCTTAGCCAATCTGGAAGGTGTATAGTGGTACTTCAGAGTTGTCTTAATTTGCATTTCTCTAATCAATAGTGATTTAGAGCATTTTTTTATATGACTAGAAATGGTTTTAATTTCTTCATCTGAAAATTGTCTGTTCATATCTTTTGACCATCAATTGAAGAATGGCTTGTATTTTTATAAATTTTAGTCAATTCTCTCTATATTTTAGAAATAAAGCCTTTATGAAAATGAAAGTAATTTCTTTAGTATTATTTGTGTACCTCCTATCAAACTATTGACTCTCTTTTCAAAATTTTCTTAAATTATTTTCCTTTCTTTTTACAAGTCTTTCCTCTATTTTCCTTTACTGAGTTTCAAAATCCTTTTTGAACTCTTCCAAAAATTCTTTTTTGGCCTTGTGTCCAATTCACATTTTTGTTTAGGCTTTGCATGTAAATTCAAATGACTTCATTGTCTTTTTCTGAATTTGCTTCTTGTTCTCTGCCACCACAGTAACTTTCTATGATCAGATTCTTTTTGTTGTCATGGTTGTTACTAATTTTTCCAACTTAACTTAATGATTTTTTTTAACTTTGTGTTAAAGTTGGGCTCTGCTCTTGGAGTAGAAGGAACATTGTTCCAAGCATCACGCTTGGATTTTCAGAGCTAGGTCTGCAGATCTACAAAGTTTTAGTTCTTTCAACGTGGTAAAATCCTAAGGAGAGGTATGGTTACTGCTTTACTGGCCTGTGCTCTCTTCTGTGAGTGACCACAAGTGACTCTTCTCTAACTTAGAACTGTGACCAGGATACTTGCTCCTCTGTGGAAGCAAATTCTAGTGTGCTTCTTATACTGGGTTTTTGACCCGGTAACTTTGTATAGGTAATGCAATAGGGTTGGTATACCCAGTGCTACCAAAGGAGCCCCTATAATCTCCTTCTGATTAGTTTTCTGACCCCTCACTATATATTGGGTGAGAACTCTAGACCCTGTTACTGCCATTGATACAAATGCTTTCAAGGCCTACTGCTGGCTTCCTAGATCTTGGCCTGTGTTGCATTGCACTTCAGTTCTGAATAGTGACACTTGATGAGACAGACCTTTTCTGCCTATTTCCTAAGTTGCTTTTGGCTAGAAAAGTGTTTCAAATCAACCAAAGAAGAAAATAATACCTTAAAAAAATGAAATTGATATAATAGGGAAAAAAATCAGTGAAGAAAAGAACTCTTGAGAAAGAATTGGCCAAATGGAAAAAAATATACAAAATGTCACTGAAAAATATAATTCCATGAAAACTAGGAATGATCAAGCAAAAACTCAGAACTCCACAAGATATCAAGAAACAATAAAATAAATTGAAAAGAATGAAGAAATAGAAGAAAATGTGAAGTTTCTCATTGGAAAAGCAATTGATCTGGCAAATAGCTCAAGGGGAGATCATTTTAGAATTAATGGATTATTTGAATACCATGATCAGAGAAAGAGAAGCTGATTTCTAGGGTAAAAATAACTACTCTATTTTTGAATTCATGGCAGAGAAGAAAAGGAAAACTAGGTATCTTTCAAAAAACTATCAAGGAAAATTTCCCCATTATCCTAGAACTAAAAGGTAAAATGAAATTAGAAGAATCTACTGATCACCTCCTGAAAGCCATCCCAAAGTGAAAACTCCCAAGAATATATAACCAACCTCCAGAGCAACCAGGTCAAGAAGAAAATATTGTAAACAATCGGGAAAAAATATGTAGTGGAGGCAGCATCATACAACCTTCTATGTTAAAGGAAAAAAGGATATGGAACATGATATTCTTTTTTTTTAAATTTTCTTTCATAATTTGCATTTCTCTGATCAATAGTGATTTAAAGCACTTTTTCATGTGACTAGAAATGGTTTCAATTTCTTCATCTGAAAATTGTCTGTTCATATCCTTTGGCCATTTGTCAATTGGAGAATGGCTTGAATTCTTATAAATTTGAGTCAGTTCTCTATACATTTTAGAAATGAGGTCTTTATCAGAACCCTTGAATGTAAAAATGTTTTCTCAGATTATTGTTTCCCTCCTAATCTTGTGTGCATTAGTTTTGTTTGTATAAAACCTTTTTAACTTAACATAATCAAAATTATCTATTTTGTGTTGAATAATGATTTCTAGTTCTTCTTTGGTCACAAATTCCTTCTTTCTTTCTTCTTTTTTTTTTTTTTTTTTTTTGCTGAGGCAATTGGGGTTAAGTGACTTGCCCAGGGTCACACAGCTAGGAAGTGTCTGAGATCAAATTTGAACTCAGGTCCTCCTGACTTCAGGGCTGGTGCTCTAACCATTTTGCCACCTAGCTGCCCCCTTCTTTCTGTACAGATATGAAAAGTAAACTATTCTATGTTCTTCTAATTTGCTTATAATATCACTATGTCTAAATCATGAACCCATTTCGACCTTATCTTGGTATATGCTATTAGGTGTTGGGTCAATGCTTAGTTTCTGCCATCCAAGTTTCTAATTTTCCCAGCAGTTTTTGTCAAATAATGAGTTCTTATCACAAAAGCTGGGGTCTTTGGGTTTGTCAAACACTAGATAAGTATAGTCATTGATTTTATTTTGTCCTGTGAACCTAACCTATTCCACTGATCATCTATTTCTTAGCCAGTAACAAATGGTTTTGATGATCACTGTTTTATAATATAGTTTTAGGTCTGACACAGCCAAGCCACTTTCATTTGCATTTTTTTCATCAATTCCCTTGGAATTCTTGACCTTTTGGAACATGGTATTCTTGAAGATAAAGGATCATAACCAAGAATAACCAACCTTTCCAGGAAAATTGAGTATAATTCTTCACTGGAAAAATTGACATTTAATTAGAGGTCTTTCAAACATTTTTGATAAAAGACTAAATAGAAAATATGGCATTCACATATAATATTCAAGAGATGCACAAAAAGGTAAACATGAAAAAAGAAATCAAAAGAAACTCAATAAAGTTACTCTTTAAATTCCTATTTTAGAAGATAATATATATAACTCTGAAGAACTATGTCATTATTAGAGCAGTTAGAAGTATTCTAATCTGGTCCAATAATTTTGTAGAATAATTTGGAACTATGCCCAAAGAGCTATAAAACTGTATAGTCTTTGACCCAGCAATATCACTGCTAGGTCTGTATCCCCAAAAAATAAAGGAAAAAGGAAAAGGATCTATTTATTAAAAAATATTTGTAGCAGCTCTTTTTGTGGTGTCACAAGGATTGAAAACTGAAGGGATAACTATTAAATGGAGAATAGCTGAAGAAGTTGTGGTATATAATTGTGATGGAATACTATTGTGATGTAAGAAACAATGAAGGGAGATAGTTTCAGAAAAACTTGGGAAGACCTATGAATTGATGTGACGTAAAGTGAACAAAACTGGAAGATCACTGTATACAGAAATATTGTAATGATGGTAGACTTATTTAGCTACTCTGATCAATACCATGATTCAAAAAAATTCAGGACTCAATGAAAAATGCTATCTACCACCCAAAAAAAACCTGATAAAACCTAGTGCAAATCAAAGTATAATTTCTCACTTTATAAATTTTTCTTGCTTTTTTATGACATAACTAATATGGAAATATGTTTGGCATTATTTCCCATATTTAATTGATATTATATTGCTTGCCTTCTCAATAGGGGGTAGGGATGAAGGGAATTTGGAAGTTGAAATAAAAAAAGAACATTAAAAATAAATAAAATATTTTTAAATGGTCTATTATTTGTATATTTTAAACAATGTTCTGGAGATGCAAATCTCATTTTTATTTATTTTTTCTCAACCAGCTATTTACTCCTATATTACTCCATTCAACTATAGTGATGAAACCACCTATGACCCTAAGGTCATCAAAGATTAATACATAGTAATTAATGACCTCTAGATTTCTTCTAGTAGTAAATATATATTCCTACATGAATCATAAGAAATTGATAGTTATCAAAAGTTTGATAGTTTAGGATGGTATCCCTTATATCCTAGATACATGCCACAGGAAAGAGTGATAGATTTGATGTCAGAAGAACTTATTTTGAATCCCAATTCTGTAATTTTGTATTTTGGGCAAGTCATTTAAACTTTCTTGGCCTCAATTTTCTCAATTTCAGAAAGGAGGAGTTCACTATATTGAGGGTTCTTAAAATGTGGTCCATGAACATGTTTTTAAAAATAAAATGACTGTTTAACCTAATCTGTCTCATGTAATCCCATATATCTTATTTCATGCCTTTGAAGATAATTCTGTGAAGTCCATAGGTTTCACCTAACAGTCAAAGGGATAACTTTAAAAGGTTAAAATCACTAGTATTAGATGGTATCTAAGGTTTCTTTTTAATCTTTGAATTTATTGTTCTATGATAAGAGATGCCCTAGCCCTGAGTCACTATCATTATTTTATGTCATTTTTTTCTTTAAGTTTTTTAAAAAAAAAATTTAATCACTTCTTTCCTTATTTTATTTGAAGAAAAAACAGAATAAGAAAAAGAAAAAAACAAAACAAAATAAAGCAAAACAAAAGAGAGCATTGTCATGTGCCCAGAAGAACACCAGGGAGGATTCAAAATATATAACAACAAATTACCAGATCAAGAAAGTAAATATATTTTAGTAGAAAAAAATATATTCATGAATGTCCATTTTTTCTTTACTTCTTTATAAGTTGTTCTTTGGTTCTCTGCTGTGAACTTATTAATTTTATTCTTTTTTCCCCCTTTCATCAACCCTACTCCAAGCAAGCTACGGCTAAGATATATTTATTTATACATATGTAGATATATACATACTCACACCCCACATACACCCATGTCTTTCCTAGAATTATTATTATTTTTCGTTTTAGTTTTTCCTTAATGTTTCTCATTTGATTTTTGAATTCTTTTATAAATTCTCTCTGGGTACAGAGGCATTTCATTTCATCTTTGGGGTAAAACTTTTTTTACTTCAGTGTCCTCCTTTGAGGATGAACCCCAGTCTTCCCTGTTTCCATAGTATGTTTCAATAGAGGGTTGTTGCTTTTTTTTAAATGAGGTATTAATATAAGTACCTCTAATTATGGGGTTGGGGGAATGGTGCCTCAAACTTCCTTTCAGCTTTCCCCTCTGACCAGGAATCCAAACCAAGAGCTTCACCCTCCTGCCCAGCAGAACCCCAGAGCCACTGCCTCTACACTCACCAGGTGCTGGTTCCTTCTCACCCTGTCTCCGCAGCACAGCTGGCCTGGGGTTCTCAGTCAGAAAGTCTCCATGGTTCTTGCTGAAGTTCCAGCCACAGCCAACTAGCCCCAGGAGTCCCCTCTAGGAGACCCTCTAGCAGGGAGGTGTCTGCACTTCACATGGGTTAATCCCAGCCTGGGGTCTTCAGATTTTATTGGGTTGTGCCAGCCTGTTTTGTCCCAAATCATCTTAATTTTTCACCACTCTATTTGTGGGGAAAATCAGGAGAGCTTAAAATTTACCAACCTACTCTGCCATCTTCACAGAATCCTCCCACTATCATTATTTAGATTGGTGGCAATAGTGGATATAGCACTGGGCTGGGAGTCAAAGAAGACATCAGAACTGGGACCTTAACTCACTACCAGGTAAACTTCTAGACACCTACAGCCTCCAGCAGCACCATCTTAGTGAAGCAACAAATATGAGGATCCTCTGAGTCCCTCAGGAAACATCAACAAAGCAGCAAATAAACAGTCAGACCATGCAGTCCTTGGCACAAGAAGTGTGGAACAATGCCCCTTCCACTTCCGGAACAAAGCTCAAATTTAAATCAGAAAAGACCAGAAAAGATAAACAAAAAACAACAAAAAAGAATCTGGTCATAAAAAATTACTATGGTGACAGGAAAGACCAAGGCACAAACTCAGGAAGAGGAAAATAATGTAAAAACACTTTATAGGCAAAGCCCCCAAAGAAAAATGGGAATTGGTCTCAAGTCCAGAAAGAACTCAGAGAAGAGAAAAAGGAGCTTAAAAATAAAATAAGAGCTATAAAAGAAAAATGAGAAAAGAAATGAGAGTGATATAAGAGAATAAAGAAAAAAGTCAACATCTTGGAAAAAGAAAACAACTTTAAAAAAATAATTGGCCTAATGGAAAAGGAGATACAAAAATCCTCTGAGGAAAAAGAGGAAAACTGAGAATTAGGCAAACAGAAGCTAGTGACTCTATGAGATATCAAGAATTAAACAAAATCAAAAGAATGAAAAATAGAAAAGTACCTCAATTATAACTACAGTAGCAGGACAAGAAGAATGTAATGTACCTCATTCTTTACCCATATGATTTTGATTTCTTCTGGAAAGTCTCTATATTTTGATAGCTTTTCATTCCATTTATCCTGGATATTGAATACTTTGCATAGCAAAATTTATTAAAAACACTGTTTTTAACTTTTTGTGAATTACTGTTATATTTGGACAATTACAAATAACAGTTCCATTTGTGATAAGTTTTCAGTATAGTTTATGTATTTTTTACAAATATTTTGATGTTTATAATTTTAGTATGGAGATTTGTATTCTGTCAGTCTGAAATACAGTGAGTTTTCAGAACTCTAGTTACTGGGTCATATTTTGTGAAGCATTTGGTAACAGCTAAGTTTTTGCTGCTGTAGTAATATGTTGCAAAGTTTCTCTAATTTCTGTATGTATTCTATATTAATCACTAAGTACAGATTCCTTAAAAGTAATTTTCTATAATTTCTAGTGGTTATGATTTAGATTCAAATCGTCATCTTATGGCTTTTAATTTTCACAAACAAATCTGGATGATTCACTCATTTGTTAGGTGAACCTTTTGTGGACATATTGTTGGTTGAGTTTAAGAGGTTATTTTGCCCATGGATGGAGGACTTTTTAATTCTATTTTTAGATTAGAATTGTTTCATAAATTCTATTCAGAAATAAAGCATTTTCACTTGCATTAGACAAATCCAATGAGGTATTATTAGTCTTTGATTTTGCTCAGTGATATCTGTTTGTTACAAAGGATTTCTTTAGGTTTCAGACTTCTTTATCATGTGATCTAAGGGAGTCTGTCAATCTTCATCCTACTTTTTTGTTGAGAGAGTATTCATCTTTCTATAATCACATTAGGTGAAGGGTTTTCTGTTTTATTATGATTACTATCATCATATGAATTTGTTAGTATAGTTTCCAAATCTATTATGTTCTATTTCACAAGTCAAAAAGTATACATTAAGATCAGAATTGCACAGATGTTAATTGCTTTAATGTTTTCTTCCCATTTAGTTTGAATTTTCGGATATCAATCTCAATATATTTAGTCACAGTCTTTGTGTGTGTGTGTGTTTGTGTGTGTGTGTGTTTATACACTATTATTAATCTGTTCTCATATTTTTCAATGGATTTTAAATAGAAACAGATATGGGACAAATATTATTATTATCATCATTATTATCATTATCATAATCATTATCAATAATTTCTTCTCCTGATAATTTGGAAAATGGAGAGGTATTCCTCTAACCATTTCACTTTTTTTCAGGGGGGGATGAGGAAAGAGCATTTTTTTCTTTGTGCACACATATTGCTTGCTGTTTGTCCTTTCTTGAATAAGATCATGGCATTAGGAAAGTGATGCCATGACTTGCAAAGGAATTGGATTTAAGTGAGGAAAAACTATGCAAAGTCATCTGCCCCACTTTCTTCTCTGGAGCTATTTGTGTCCAGTGGCAAGATATAGATCATAAAGACTGGAGATAACCTTGGATGTAGTGGGAGACTTTAGCTTTTTTAAGGGAAGATCTTTAACAGGTCTCAAGTTTGTCTGAGACAATGTCCATTCAGTGATTAAGGCTGGGTAAGATATGAAGCAGAAAAAATATATATATATTTCTTTTACCTATTAAAAAAAATCAGTCGGGGAGGGGAAGACCCTTAGGGTTTCTAGTCAAAATAGAAATAATTGCTATTTATATTTATTCTGAGCCATCAAAGTCCAAACACCAAATGAGGCTTGGGCTGGGACTTATTGTTGGCTAATCAATGAGAGCCTGAGTGATTTGGGTTTAAGGCATGGTCCTTAAAAAAGAAATCTAGCCTGTAAATCCCAAGATATTTTGTGAGATTTCAGTGACCAAAATTTACATTTCTTTGGGCAGAGAACCCTATCTGGATGGAGGGAGAAGACAGGAGGGCAGGAAGAGCTTCCTGGCAACTCCGGGGTTTTGTTTTCGTTTTTGTTTTTTTTTAAGCAGTATTTCTATTTTCTTTTTTCTAATTTGCTTTACCTTTGTAGGCAATTAGGGGCTCATTCCAAAAGCCTCAGTGCAAGTAATTTAAAGACACAGATTAAACCTGTAGTCTTGTTAAGAGAGTTCTCCAGTAGAATTCAAGAATGAGTTTGATATTTTTTCCTACTTAAATATTCTCCCACTGATCATTTTTTAGATGACTTCTCCCTCTCTGTAGCTACTCCTTCAATTTTTAAGGTCTATAGCTTTCAACCCTGTTAAACAACAAATACCCCCGGGGAGGGGTAATACCTAAATCCAGGAATTCTTGACTTTTTTGTCAAAATTGAACCCCTTTTTGGCAGTTTAGTGAAGTCTATAACTGCTTTCTCAAAATGATAATTTTAAATGTATAAAATAAATTATTTATCAAAATATTTAAAAAACAAGTTCAAGGACCCCAGGTTAAAAAAACTCTGCTCTAATTTTTTGACTTTTGAGTACCCAAAGGGATATTATAAGTATTATAAGGGGGAAGCCTATGATGAAGATACCAGATATCTGAGAGTTATCCAGGAAAGTAGGGAGTATTAAAAAGAAATACAAATATTAAAAATGAAATAATAAACATCAAAGGAAAACTTTATTTTTTCACAATTTTCAGTATTCCTCAGCTAAGTATGCTTATTTGCATAACCACAAATCTAAAATATTCTTATATTTCTATTGCCCAGGGAAACTTTACAATTGATCTTCATTTTTTTTTCATAGAACTACTCATTTCTAAGCTGTCTTTTCTCTTGTCCCATCCATCTTTTCTAGATTTAATTCCCCAGTCCCTAATGCTATAACCTTACCAATAGATATATGATTAAAAATTTCCTATCTACTGCTAAGGGAATAAAGAACAATAAAAGGTAACTGTAACAAAGCTGTAGGTTGCAAAAATTTAGCCTCTTTCAAGTACGTAGAAAAATTTGGTCAAATGGCTAGAAATGTATACCAAAAGTTTGCTACCTTCCATGACCTAATAAAAGACAAGTCTTTATACTATAAATACAAACCATAAAATATCCTTGACAATTCAACCAAAAAAAAAAAAAAAAACTGTAATGGCACAAGAGAATAATCACAGGTAAAAAAAAACAAAAACAAAAACAAAAAAAACCTGTTCCCTCTAATCACCTTGCCAATGACAATGACCTATGAAAAATCTATGAACAACATTTTAACAGCAGTCACTGTACTAAATTCTCAAATTCTAGACTATTTGAAATGAAAAGATTTTAAAATATAGAGACATCACAAAAGAAATCCAACCTATATGGGACCAGGATGAACCATAGATCTATTATATTAACCAAGGACAGTATGTGGCACAGTGGACTCAGGAAAATCTGAGTTCAGTTTGGCCTCATACTCTTAATAGCTGTGTGACTCTGGGCAAGTTGTTTGACCTTTTCCTGCTTCAGTTTACATTTTTTATAAAATGGGGATAATAACAACACTTACTTCCTAGGATTTTTTGTGAAGATAAAATGAGATAATATTTATAAAGTGCTTTGTAAGGTACATTTTAATTATTATTGTTGTCAGTACTATTCTTGTATACTGTTTTCTACTAGAGCTGTGTTAAAGATGCTTTGACTGAATCTAGAGAAGGTGAACTAATGTTCTAGAACTTTTATTCATTTATAAAAAATTAATTGCTTAGATAACTGTATAAATATGTATACACATATTCGATTTGTCAAGTATTTTAACATGTATTAGACTTCCTGTCATCTAGGGGAAGAGGTGGGAGGGAAGGAGGGAAAAATTTGTAACAAAGCTTTGCAAGGATCAATGATGAAAAATTATCCATGCATATGTTTTGAAAATAAAAAGCTTTAATAAAAAAATTAATTGCTTTTTCCAGCTATACAATATTAAATTAGATATATTATCTGCTAAACATTAAACATAATATAATAGTAGCATAGCAACTTATTCTAGGTAAATTTCTATTGGAACTCCATATAAGATGAGAAGAATGTGAAAATGGCAATGGTAATACATGAAGAATTTCATGAGTATAGGAACTTATGGAATTATATAAGAAGTTCTGGGAACTCCTATCAGCAATGGAGGTAGATAGTAAGATAATTGGGACTCATAAGATATATCTTAAGGAGTTGCTTGAAACACAGAGAAGATAATTGACTTGTCAGGTCATATAGTAAGAATCAAGAGTGGGATTTTGAAACTATGTCCTTCTTTATAAAACTTCTAAACACAAATAAATGTTAGTTATTATCAATATAATTATTATAATTAGGGAAACAAGGGATAGTCAACCTCTCAGCTCTGTGAAGAAGAAAGGAATTTATGGCCAAAGAAGAACTAGAGAACATTATGAAATGTAAAATGAATAATTTTGATTACATTAAATTTAAAGGTTTTGCACAAACAAAAACAATGCAGCCAAGATGAGAATTGACTCAAATTTATAAGAATATAAGCCATTCCCCCCAATTGATAAATGGTCCAAGGATATGAACAGATAATTTTCAGAAAAATTAAAGTCATTTCTAGTCATATGAAAAAATGCTCTAAATCACTATTGATTTACAAATTAAGACTGCTCTGAGGTACTATTCCATACCTCTCAGCTTGGCTAAGATGACTGGAAAAGATAATGATAAATGTTGGAGGGGATGTGAGAAAACTGGAACACTAATGCATTGTTGGAGGAGCTGTGAAAATGATCCAACCATTCTGGAGAGCAATATGGAACTGACAATTGGGTGGATGCCCATCAGTTGGGGAATGGCTGAATAAGTTATGGTATTTGAATGTAATGGAATATTACTGTTCTATTAAAAAATGATGAGCAGGCTGATTTCAAAAAGGCCTGGAAAGCTTTGCATGAAGTGATGCTAAGTGAAGTGAATCAAGAATCAAGAAAACATTGTACATGGCAACAAGAAGATTATACGATGATCAACTGTGATGGACTTGATTTTTTTTCAACAATGCAGTAATTCAAGGGAATTCTAATACACTTAGGATGGAAAATACTATCCATATCCAGAGAGAGAACTATAGAGACTGAATGTGAATTGAAGCATTTCATGAAGCATAGTATTTTCATCTTTTTTATTGTTGTCATTTGTTTGCTTTTTTTTTCTTTCTTGTGGTTTTTCTCTTTTTTGAACTGATTTTTCTTTTTTTTTATATAAAGCTTTTTATTTACAAAAACGTATGAGTGATTTTTCAACATTGACCTTTGCAAAAACTTTTTTTTCCCAAGCTTTTCCCCTCCTTTCCCCCACCCCCCACCCCTAGATGACAGGTAATCTAATACATGCTAAATAGGATAAATTATATGACAAATACAATACATGTATACATATCTATACAGTTATCTTACTGCACAAGAAACACCAGATCTAGAAAGAGAAGAAGAAAAAAACAACCTAAGAAGGAAAACAAAATGCATGGAAATATTCACAGAAAGCATTAAAATGCTGTGTTGTAGTTCACACTCAGTTCCCACAGGCCTCTCTCTGGATGTATATGACTATCTTCATCGCAGCACAACTGGTTTGAATCACATCATTGTTGAAGAGAACCATGTCCATCAAAATTGATCATCGTATAGTCTTGTTGCTGTGTATAATGTTCTCCTGGTTCTGCTGATTTCACTCAGCATCAGTTCATGCAAGTCTCTCCAATCCTCTCTGAAATCCTCCTGTTGGTCATTTCTTACAGAACAATAATATTCCATAACATGCATATACCATAATTTATTCAGCCATTCTCCAATTGATGGGCATCCTTTCAATTTCCAGTTTCTTGCCACTACAAAAAGGGCTGCCACAAACATTTTTGCACATGTGGGTCCCTTTCCCTCCTTTAAAATCTCTTTGGGATATAGGCCCAGTAGAAACACTGCTGGGTCAAAGGGTATGCAGAGTTTGATAACTTTTTGAGCATAGCTCCAAATTGTTCTCCAGAATGGTTGGATCCTGAACTGACTTTTCTTGCACTACATGACAAATGTGGAAATATGTTTTTAAAAATTGCACATATTTAACCTATATCAGTTTGCCTATAATCTTGGGGAATGGGGAGATAAAGGAGGGACACAGAAATTTGGAATGTAAAGTTTTACAAAAATGAATGTTGAAAACTATACATGTATTTGGAAAAATGACATATTAAAAAAGAGAAATGTGTGCCAATTGCCCAACAAATTGGGACTAGCACCCTTCTTTAGCTTAAGCTGGACCCTATATACAAATTAAAATTAATACAAAATACAATTAATCAAATAAAGCCAATTAATTAAAAAGATGATATAACATAGATAATTTGATTTCTAAATAGAGGAAAGATTAGAGAGTTTCCAAGTTGGGAATAAGAGAGTAAATATGTACAATTCCCTTAATTCAAAAAAAGAGTACCAATTCCCTCAAGTCTTTGTACACAATCAAAAGAACATGGACATAAATGATTGACTAGGATAGGAACAATTTTCAGATAAGATTTATGGGTTGCTTGAGATGTGTGGATGTGTGTGTGTAGAACAACTTAGATTTTTTGTTAAAGATCTCTAAGCAGCAGGGAAATGTATTCCACATTCCCAATCATATAGAGTTAGGTTCAACTAATTCAATAAGGTTTTCTCCCAATTCCCATAGTTGAATAGTTTTTTCACAAGACAGAAAATGAACCAGAATCATAATTGAATAGAAACAAGCTAGCTCCATAATAGAGCTAAATGATGAAGTTAGTGTGGGTCACTCAATTCCCACAATTTACTGTGTAATATTCTAATCCCCTTGATTTCCTCAGTACTATGAAGTGGGAATGAGGAGTACAGCTGATCATCATCATTTGTGATATTTATGTTCTGTCAAACTGCTATGAACACTGAAAGTGTGAATACCGAACTATTACTCACAGGAAAAATACAGGATTAGGTTTCTGTGAGGTTCTGGTCCCAGAATTTACTTTACTATTTTCTCGAGTGGCTAAGAATTTCCTTTTCCCTTTACTGGATATTGTATTGTGGATTTATCAGCATTGAACTCACAGTCAATAGTATAATAACTCAGGCTTGAATGAAGCTTATCTAGCACACATATTTTCTCTGTTAAGGTACATCAACTTTCTTATCCTTTGGAACACTAAATAGCACTTCAACACTTTACTTGGGGCCATTTACACAGTGAAATCATCAATGAAAATTATAAAAATGCAAAAACAGTGGCACCAAATAGACTATAAAAAGGACACTTATTTATAGTGGAGAGCCAGACCAAAAGAGCATGTCTTATTTGACCTTATTTGGGAATCTATGAGTTAGTAACTCAAATTTTATGCCACTCTGTATATGTCCAGGAGTGAAGTTTAAATGCTATGACTATTGATTTTAAAATTAGAAATAAATTTTAGCAAATATATGAATTTGCAAATGGAGAGTCTATGAATTATGAAGAGTATATCTATATTCTAGGTATGGCAGACAACTAATGCAAAAACATGAAGACAAGAGATGAAATATTGTGTGGTGAGGTTCATCCATAGACTGCATGAAGAGGGTTAATAACATAAAGTAAGCCTTGAGAAGCACACTGGAGTCAGATTTTCAGGAGTTTGAATGTTAAACAGAGAAGTTTATATCTGACTCTAGAAGTAGGGAGCCACAGGAGTTTATTGAATAGGAGAATAACATGGTCAGACCTGGGTTGTTTTTTTTTGTTTGTTTGTTTGTTTTTTAAACTTTGGATACTATGTGGAGGATGGATTGGAATGGGAAGAGACATGAAACAGAACAATTAGGAAGCTGTTCAAATAGCCCTAGTTAGAGGTGATATAGATTTAAACTACAGTGATCAGGTTAAGTAGCAGGAAGACAGAAGAGATGCTGGAGATAAAAAGTGACAAGACTTGGCAACTACACAGTCGGGAATTAAGGATAGCTCTAAGGTTTATGAATCTGGGTGACTGGAAGCAAATAGGAAAATCTGGAAGGGTAAAGAGTTTTGGGGGAAAATAATGAATTCAGCTTTGGACTTTATGAGTTTGAAATGTCTACGAGACATTCTGTTTAAAATATCCAAGGGGGGGCGCAGCTAGGTGGCACAATGGATAGCGCACCAGTGCTAAAGTCAGGAGGACCTGAGTTCAAATCTCGTCTCAGACACTTAACACTTCCTAGTTGTGTGACCCTGGGCAAGTCACTTAACCCTAATTGCCTCAGCAAATATATATATATATATATATATATATATATATATATATATATATATATTATACATACACAATGGCCAGCCATTTGGTAATGAGAGAACTTAGAGGAGAAAGTAAGGATGGGTATATAGATCTTGGAGTCATTTGCTTAGAGATAATAATTAAATTCATGTAAGTTTGTGAAGTCACAGAGATGTAAAGTGCTTTGCAAATTTTAAAGTGATATATAAAAATAATTAGTATTATTGATCTTTGTTTTGCCTATCAAATGAATGGTTACTATATTTTCTTTAAGTCATTATACTGTACAAATACATCTAACAACAGTTGTCTTACAGTTTTTTAATAGGTTAAAAAAAAGCCTATAAAGCTGTTCATCAGAATATAAAATTTGCACAGAACTCTGGGTATATTTTTTTAAATGATCCTTTCTTCCTATTACCTTTTCCTCTATGATGCATATCATTAAGGAGGGGAAGGGAAAAATGCCTGTATATAGTTAGCATTTTTCCTAGGTAGAAATTCCCTAAAAAAATCTAGCAGAATTGAAAGAGGATTGAAAGTATTTATTTTATATTTAATTTCCTTTAGGTTCGGAGACAAGTGATTTCTTTTAGACTTATCCTGATTTAACTATGGCTTTGGACACATGAAACACTTACTCTTTCTTATGGACTAAATTTTATCAGTGATCTGAATGAACCAAGAATAATACAATTACTCAGTAGACTCCATGCTCAGGTGAGTCATTGCATTGCTTTTATCTGGCTGTTACTGCAATTCAAATGACTGCATTTAAAGGATTAATAAGGTGGTGGTTACTTTCTTATTCCTGGCTCAGAATGGAAATGAAAATCAGTTATCAAGACAAAAGAACCAAATTTACCTTCTTTAAGACTTTCCTTACCTTTATGACAACTGCATTGCCCTTACCTATAATTTTCCAGAGTTTGCTGCTCAATTTCTTTGCTGTCCAATTTTTCTTGAATATGGTCCAACATTTTTTGGAGTTGGCTATTAGTCCCTAGAGCTTGTTCCAAGCTCAATGCAAGTTTTCTATTGTCCTCTCTGGACACATCTAGGGCATTATGTAATGGTTCCAACTGAAAGAAGAGGGTGACAATACGCTTTAATTTAAAGTATGTATAAGGAATATTTATGTACCTTGTACACTCATATAACTTTATCAAGTAGAAATGGTCAGTTGGAAAACAAACCAAAGATCACAGATGTCTACATTAAGTATAGTGAAAATATGCAGAAACTTATGAGAATATATTTGATTTCTAAGAATCTTCTGTTCTTTTGAGTGAATAGACTGATCCTATTAGAGGTTTTTGAAAAAATTTGTTTGTAAAGGATCCTTAGTGCTTTGAAAATATAGCCTAGTAGATACTTCAAAGTCTTCTGACAGTAGTTACAAATGTTTTTCTAAATCTCTTCACTTGTGAATTTTAAAAATGTATTACATGCAAAAAATGTTAACAATAAAAGACAGGATAAGAACAATCAAAACTGATACATAATACTCTAAATTTATCATGTGCAAAAGAGATTAAAATGAATTTTGCTCCAGGTTGACAAGGACATTGCACCACTTATTTCATGGAACTTGTTTCCATTTGTAAATTTGTCACTGGCCAAAGGTTCATACCTCGTCATTCTTTAGTAAAAAGGAAACTTAAACGATTCTTTTTCATCCAGTTTCTCAGTTCTTCAAAAAACTGTGATTCAGACATTTCCCATGAAAATAAAAACTTTCAATTTATCACCTATGAAACTTGGCCTCTACCTCATTATTGTGCTGGGCTTCCACAATAAGAAATCTGGATTGCCATTCATTCAATTCTGCTTCTAACTTCTGTACTGTCTGCTGGTTTATAAGCCTAAAAAATTAAAAAGAAAACAAAAATGATTATAGAAGAGAATAATCTTTTTTAAAATTCATTAGTATTTTATCTTCCAAGTACATGTAAAGAGAGTTTTCAACATCCATTTTTGTAAGATTTTTGAGTTCCAGTTTTTTTCTCACTCCCTCTCTTACCTCCCTTTTCCCCAAGACAGCAAGAAATCTGATATGTACTATATATATATATACATATATATATATACAGTAATTTTAAACATATTTCCACATCAGTCATTTTGTGAAAGAAAAATCAAAATAAAAGGGAAAATCACAAGAAAGAAAAAGCAAAAATTTTTTAAAAGTTTAAAATAGTATGCTTTGATGTGCATTGTTTCCTTAGTGCTATTCCTGGAAACAGGACATTTTCTACCCCAATTCTAATGGAATTGTCTTGAATCAATGTATTGCTGAGAAGACTCAAATCTATTATAATTGATCATAACATAATCTTAGCAAAGAATAATCTTGACCTAATAACATAAAGAAGTTAGGTAGTAGTTTTCATTAGCTCAAAAACCCTTAACATAGATTATTTTATTAATTCCCAGACATTTATAAATTTGAAAGGGAATTTATTACTCTCAATTTTGGATTATAAAACTAATAACAGATTAAATAATATTCCCAAATTCCCATAGTCAATGTGTCAATCAATAGTCATTCAGACAATAAACACTTATAAACACTTATCTGCCTTGGCACTGTGCTAAGTGCTAGGAATACAAATAGAGGTAAAAGACAGTACCTATCCTCAAAAAGCTCACAAGATAATGTGGGAGACAGCAAACAAACATGTATAATAACCTATATACAAGACAAATATAAAATAATTAAAAGAGGGAAGGCATTAAAATTAAGAAGGTTTGGGAAAGGCTTCCTATAGAAGATGTGATTTTATCTGAGATTCAGAGGAAGCCAGAGAAGCCACTAGACAGAGATGAGAGGAGAGAGCATTCCAAGCATGGGGGAGAGTAAAAAGAAAATGTCCAATGCTGAGGGATGTAGGGTCTTGTTCTCTGAATAGCAAGAAGGCCAGTGTCACCAGATCAAAGATTACTTTTATTAGGGAGTAAAGTATAAGAAGGCTGCTAAAGTGGGAAGGGGCTAAGTTATGAAAGGTTTTAAATGAGAGCATTTTGTAATCCCTCTTGGAAGAATTAGGGAGCCAGTGGAGTTTGAGTAGGAAGGCAGAAGTAGTTGAACCCATGCTTTAAGAAGATCATTTTGTGTCCAAATAGAGGATCTATTGGAGAGGCTAAAGAGTAGAGGCAAGCAGACTCACTAGCAGGCTATTGCAATAACTGGGCATGGCCTACACTATAAAGGTGGCAGTGTCAGAAGAGACAAGGAGCATGGTTTGAGAGATGTGAAGGAGTGGAGAGGCTCTATTTTCAGCAAGGCTCTTCTCTGCCAAAGCTCTTCTTTCCAGAGAACTTGCCCTTTGATTACCCTTTCACTTTTTCTTCTTTTCTAGGCTTTCTTTGTCAAAAGGCTTCTTTACTGTTTACTACAATTGCTCATCCCTCCTCCACTCTCAAAAACATTTCCTGTGACTTTGTATTTGTTCAGTTGTTTAGCTCTGTCTGAGTGTTCAATACCGCATGGACTATAGCAAGCTGGCTCTTCTATCCTCCATGATCTTCTGAAATTTGTCAGAGCTCATAATCTTTGATTACATGACAAAAGCCATCTCAATCTGTCATCCCTTTTCTCTTTTGCTTTCAATCATTCTTAACAGCCGGGTCTTTTCCAATGAGTCCTGCTTTATCTCAAGCTATAAAACTATAACTTGACTCTTTTCAAGCCACAACCTAGAAAAAGCTCCCTACAATCCTGCTTCCACTTTCTCACCTCCTACTCACTTTCAACCCTTTGCAATCTGGTTTCCACTCCTACCATTAGAGCTTTAGTGGTTCTCTGCTGGCATTTAAAGCCTCAACATAACTCCAAACTACCTCCTCACAAATGAAAGTGAATATTCTTACCTCCGTGTCCTTGCCAGACTATCTCCAATGCCTTTCTTTCATTTATTTTTTCTTACTGCCAGCTCCTTCCTACCTCTTCGATCTTACTTGTGAACCCTCTTGGAAATCACTTGGTATATATCCTATATTTACTTGTGTGAATAGAATTCTTATAGAATGCAAACTCTTGAAAGGCAGGGACTATCTTCCTCTTAGATTTTATCCCCAGCAACTGGAGCAGGGCTTGTAAAGAAGAGATACCTAATAAGTGCTTATTAACTCTGCTGAGAAAAGTGGGAAGCATCTGCTATTTTTTTTTTTTGCTAGTCTGATTTTGTAAACTAAACCAAAGATCTCAAACTTAAATAGAAATGGATCCCAATTACATTTTAATTTAATTCAGCTATACCCTAGAGTTGTGTAGTCTGGGCAGCAAGTTATGTATTTGACACCTATTGTTAAACTGGAGCAGCTAAATGGAGCACTGGATAGATCTCAGACACTTAATAGTAATATGACCCTAGATAAGTCACTTAAACATTTTTGTCTCAGTTTCCTCATCTGCAAAATGAGCTGGAGAAGGAAGTGGCAAATCACTCCAGTATCTTAGTCAAGAAAATCCCAAATAGGGTCACAAAGAGTCAGAAATGACTGAAAAACAACTGAATAACAACTAAATTAAATAATTATTATTTATTACTCGTAACTGTTATGAGTATTACTAGTAATTATTATTAATGACTACATTTTAAAAGTATTAATTTGATATATATATAACATTATTAAGCACAAAAGCATTTTGAAGATCAATTTTTTTTCTAGTTTGACTTTCCTCTAAAAGGTTATTTACTGACTTATTTTTCCTCCCAATAAAATTCCTTTAAATATAGTTTCATTAAAAATTTTTATTTATGGATTTTATCTTTTACACAACAATCTTTTCTTCTTTTTATTAAAAAAGAAAAAAAACACTAGACAAAAAACATTATATGCTACATTTCAGATCTATAATCCCCATCTCTCTGAGAACAGAGATGTTTTTCATCATCTGTCCTCTGCAATCAAGATAGGGTATTCATTGTGGTTTCAAGTGATAATAAAAAAAAATTGCTTTTAAGGCCCTGTTATCTTTGGAGCATATATTTTTAACTTATTAAGGAACCACTGTTATACTTTCACTGATCTACATAAAGCAAGTCTGTGAGAGACAAGTAATCTTTAGTTCTAATAACTTTATTTCTCATATATAAATCTAATATTAGAAGTAAATTCAAGCTGAGACATCCTGATAAATATTCAACAACTAAGCTCAAATGTATGCATACATATTTTTATGATTAATTTGTATGTCTGGAGGACAATTTGGAATTATGGAATTATTTGGAACTATGCACATAAAACTGTGCATCTGGCAGTGTCTTTGTCTGTATCCCAAAGAGATCATAAAAGAGGGAGAAGGATCTTCATACGCAAAAATGTTCATAGGAGCTTTTTGTGGTCACAAGGAACTGGAAACTGACTGGATGTTCATCAATTAGGAAATGACTAAGTAAGTTATGGTATATGAATGTAATGGGATGTTACTGTTCTATAAGAAATGACAAGTAGGCTGATTTTAGAAAAGTCTGGAAAGACTTACATGAAGTGATGCTGAGTGAAGTGAGCACAACCAGGAAAACATTGCACACAGTAAAAGCAAAATTATGTATCAACTGTTCTGGGCTTAGCTCTTCTTAGCAAGACAATGATCTAAGGCAATTCTAGTAGTTTGGGGATAGAAAATGCTATCAGCATCCAGAGAGAGAACTATGGAGACTGAATGTGGATCGAAGCATACAATTTCTACCCTTTTTTGTTTCATTTTTCTTTCTTGTAGTTTTTCCCTTTTGTTCTGATTTTCTTTCACAATATGACTAATAAGGAAATATTTTTAAAAGTATCATACATATATAACCTATGTCTTATTTCTTGCTGTCTTGGGAAGAGGGGAGATAAGGGAGAGAGGCAGAAAAAATTTGGAGCTCAAAATCTTATAAATGTGAGTGTTAAAAACCATCTTTACATATAATTGAAAAAATAAAATACTATTGTGAAAAAAGATTAATTTGCATGATTAACACTTTCATTCAACAGAACAATAAATTAAGCCTTGATTGCCAATTTCTTAGGTGTAAATACTTGTGATGGAAAGTTAAAAATGGACTAGTAGATTGGTTAGAGCTATCTCTAACACTCCCTTAAGTTCAACTCCTAATTGTGTATTTGCCTAAATTATACTTAAATAATAAAAAATACCTAAATTATAATCATACTTGATAGATCTGAAGTCAGGATAAATAAAGCTATAATCTATTCACCAAACAGTATAACAATCCTAATACAAATGATATTTGAAATTGGATTTCTGAAAACCACATTCACTTCTACCTCTGATGTGGGAAAAATATGCTTATTCTTCAAATGCCATATGATAAGTCTCCAAAAAAGTAGAGGTGAAAAGTAATTTCGTAACTTTGAATAATAAGAAGGAATATGGAGAAAAAGTAGACAAATTTTAGATACCTCTCTTTCTTGAAGCCTGAAATCTCTGAATCCCTCCGCTCTAATTCCATCTGCACCTTCTCCAGAGCTCCTTGCATCTTACTGTGAGAAGCTAATACATTCTCCAGCATGATTGTGACTTTGCAGTTATCTTCCTTAGCCTCTGCCAGCTGTTGCTGAAAGTTTTCAACCTAATGTAAAATCAAATAAGAGAGACAAGTTTGATTTTAATAACTAGTGCTTTACCAATCTTGTATCTGAGTCTTCAGAGGAGACTCTGCATATATATGGAAGGCAGCATACTTCAGATTATTTTTCAATGTATACAGATAGACAAATTCACATTAGGATGCTGGGGAGAAAAGAGAAAATCTTGTAGGTTTTAAAATTTTTCTTCCATTCTGTTGTATGATATCATCCTATGTGAAGAAAGCTTGACTCTGCTCTTCATAATGAAATGAAAAATATCTTAGATAATTTTTGAAAAGTTTAGAGGTTGTAGAAAAGCAATGCAATGAATAACCCTCTCCATAGTGTAAATCTTACAGCAATTGATATCAAAGAGAAGGAACCTAAGCTGCGTTCTCAAAAATGAGATTGCAATCTAGGAATAATTTTATGGTATAATATTTTTTTGAAATTTATTGATTTTTTTGTTTTTACATCATCTTCATTTCCAAATTTCTCCCTTCCCTCACTTTCTCTCTTCTTCCCCCATAAATTATCATTTTTAAGAAAAAATAGAGGAGGGGGAAAAGGCAGTTAGGCACAATTAATGATGCAATGTTCCATATCCAGAGGATTCTTGTCACCCCCCAACCTCTGCAAAGAAAAAAGGGAGGGGTACATTTTCTCATCTCTTCTTCAGGTTTGAGTTTGATCATTAAAATTACAAAGCATTCAAGTTTTTTTAATTATTGTTATATTCTTTCCATTTACAATATTTTGGTCATTATTATATACTGTTTGTCTAATTTGGTTTCCTTCATTCTGTAGCAGTTCTTCCTGTACTTCTCTGAATTCTTCATATTCATTGCTTTTTATAGAGTAGTAATAATATTCTATTACATTATTGCACCACAATTTTTTTAACCATTTCCCAGTTGATATGCATCTACTCTGTCTTAATGGTTTGATTTTTTAAAAAATTAACATCCTTCTATGACTTTAAAATAAACATCAAAGGAAAAGTTATTTTTATTTGGGGCCTAAAAATTTTAAACAAAAACTTCAACAGAGAAAACTTTGGCCTCTTTCTTTGATTTTCTAAAGCAAAAGAAATTAGGAGGAAAAAAGGACTTTGAACAGAAAATGTTTTAAAGGTAGTTTAAAGCTATCTTTCCTCTAAGGGGGAAAAACATTAAGCAGGTTTTTTATTAAATTTTTTCTTGTCAAATATGGCAACAACATAAGGAATATGGCTCACGAAAAGTTTTCACTCATCTTTCTGTAATATTTCACACCCTTTCAAAAAAAGATTTGCCAATTTCCTTGCCTTGCTCATTTCCCTGTCTTCCAAAGCCTCCAGATGCCCCCTCAATTTATGACTTTCTCTTGATGACACATCAGGGGATTTAATTGCCTGAGAAAAATCGTCTTCATTCTTTTCAAGAATAGATTGCATTTTATGAGAAAAAAAGAAAGGATTGATACTTTGTAAATTAGAAAAGATGAATGATCAAAATGAAAAACTTAGGGCAATTTAGAAAATGAATGTTAAAAAATACTAAAACTATATTAATAATAGTTACATTTTCTGGATTTTACAAAAGATAGCATTTCCCTCAATGGTTTGTTAAATTTAAAAGTAAACACATAGGCAAAAATAGCTTATAAATTTCATATAAAGACTACAATGGGAGTATGTAAAGAATTTTAATGAGATTATAATGCAGAATAAAGAAAAAATGAGTATTATTTAGCTTTTTCAAAAAAATACAGGTAACTTTTTTGGAGGTGATAGGAAAATGAAGATTAGTTTAAAAGAACTAAAATATCTTAGAAAGTAGCATGACATCCAAGCAATAATGATAGTAGAAATGCACAGAATCACAAACAGAGCTGGAAAGCACTCCACAGATCATCATTTTCTACAAGGAAACAGATTTAGAAGAGTTAAGTTACTTGTCCAATGTCACACAAGTAGAAGAGATATGATGTGAACTTGAGTTCCCTAGAATTAACGCCAATGTTCTATCTACTGTAGAAATTCTAATCAGGACTAGTTAATTTTCTATTACTCCCCACACCATCAAAAAGTCTTTTTGTCCTCATTTCCCCCTAATTTTAGTAGTATATCAAGGAAATTTTTCTAGATAATCATTACTTAATTTTTTTTTCCTTAATGATTTTTTCCTTTCATTTTTTTCCTTTCAAATATTTAAAAATTTTAATATTTGGGCAATAAAACTCAATTGATTCAAAGGGATGCTGCCTTGTAGATTCTAACATCTCATATTTTTTCTAGAAAAGAAGTATCATTTTGTTGATTATCACCATTGTTCAAGGTTTTAGCAAATATACCTACAAATTTCTGTTTTATGCCATAACACAGCCATTAACTATAATATATATACACCAGGGTACCACTTGTTGCAATGTTTACAGAAAGCATATAGAAATTACTCACTACTTATAATCATTTCCCTCTATTTTTAATATCAGTTGAAAATGTTTTACTAGAACTTTAATATGTTTTTCTATGTTCAATTATTTGAAAACAGAAATAGATTTATATATAGTTATTTAAATAGATATGCAATTACAAAATCATTTAATCAATGCTTTATTAAATCTATTTTCTGCTGAGTTGAGGTAGGAGATTTCTAAAAATTTAGACTTTTCAAAAAATGATATTTAAAACATCTCTTCACTTCCGTCTCTTGCAATAATGACTTTCCTTCAAAACCTCCTTCCAGTTTCATCCTCTACATGAGGATTTTCCATCTCTCCAGTTGCTAGTGTTCTCCTTCATTACCCACAAAATTACTTTATATTTATATAATTTCTACATGTTTTATATTTACTTAATTGTATGTTTGTTATTTCCCTACAATACAAGATAGCTCCTTGAGGCTAGAGACTATTTTTCTTTTTGGTATGCCAGCACTTTAAATGATTAAAAATGTCAAAATATACACCTTAATGTCTAAAATAAAAAGGGAAGTGATTATATGACATTAGACAGAATTGGGGTTGGGAGCTAAATCCTCCCTTATGTTTTCTGTTTCCAAATGACCTGTTTCTTATATAATTAATCTTATTGGCATATTGAAAGGCCTTTTCAGTATTACCTTTATATAATTTCACTTACTAAATGGATTTTTCTTTTATACTTGGAATTGCAATAATGTTCCTAATCATCATTTTAAATGCTCAGCGTTTTCACTCACCAAATCTCTTTTTAAAATTTCAGATGTTTCTTCAGCTGTTAATGGTCTGGCAGCAAGAATATCTATTTTACCTTCCAGTCTTCCCTCCATGGTCTTAATAGCATTCAAAAGAGTCTTCAGAGAGACCTTTGAGTCTCCAAAATCCTGAGGATGAGATCTCATGGAAGGTGCAAAGCTGACTCGATGTGAAGGATTTGAAATAACACTGGGTAGACTAACAGTTGAAATTCTTTCCTTCCCATTGATTAAAGTGGACCTAGAAGAACTTTCAGTGGACTTTGTAGACACTGGTCTTTCTAAAGATTTCTTTCTTCTTGGTGGAAAAACCATTTTAGAATAAATAGCAAAAACAAGATTTTTTTTGGAGGTAGATAAGTGTCCAGGAGAAATTACTTAAATATTTTGTCTGATTTAATAGTAAAAGATATTTAGAGGATGAAGAAATCACACTTCAGAGAATATTTTACTGAAGACTAAGATTTATGTAATTTCTTATACTAAACTGTCAAAACACTATCTTCAGTATAACTGTCTAGTGAAATCTCTCATTCCAACTTTATGACCTCATCACTCATCACCATGATCAGTAAGTTGATTGGAACTCTAAGTGAATTCTATGTGAAGACAACTTGCAAGTCCTTGGTTACCAAATGCCAGTTACACAGAATTTTGCTTCTAGATTAACAGCAGCATGGTGGAGTGGAAAAACATCAAACTCATTAGGAGACTTGAAATATAGTTCTAATACAGTAGTCAAGTCACTTAATCTGAGTTTTAGTTTTCTTATCAACTCAAATGAAGACTAGATGATTTCTTCAAGATGCCATGATTTTAAGTTTAAGTATTAGTTTAAAAATTCAACTCAACCCATCAATAATACTCTCCAGCCATTTCCTCACTGTGCTGCCTACATTCTAGCCATCATCCTCATCTCTTTTACCCTACCACTACCTTGGAATACATCCTGGGACATCAGGTTCTGATAGGTGAGATTTTGCCTTATTTTTCAGGAAAATGTGGCCTTCATACCACTTCCCAGTCATGTTACTGGTCTCCCTCCACTTTTTCTTGCTCTCTTTTATGTATAGTTTTTCCTGATTAAAATGCAAACTTCTTGAGGGCAGGGTCTGTCTTGTTTGCTTGAATTTGTGTCCCTAGCATTTACCAAGTACCTGGAACATAGTAACTGCTTAATAAGATAAATGCTCCCTCCCTCTCTCCCTCTCCCTCTCTGTATCCCTTCCTTTCTCTCTTCTTCTCCTTCTCTCCTTCTCCTTCTGTCTGTCTGTCTCTCTTTCTCATAAGGATAATGATTAACTCACAAAGTCTTGTCTCCAAAATTTGGCTTTAAGCTATCTTTTTCTAACTCTATATTTTAGTTAAGCTTAACCTACTTACTGTTCCCTGTGCCTGGCATTGCATCTTCTCCCCCTATTTTTGCGCAAGTCCCTCATCTCTCCAATATTCTCTTTCTTCACTTTTACCTCTTGATATTAAGAGTTTCCGTCCAGATCCAGTTCAAGTATTACCTTATACATGAGGCTTTTACTAATCTTCCCTGTTACCAGCGTTCTCCTCCACTATCTACAAAACTACTTTGTGTGTGGAGGTTATATATATATATATGTTTTTAAATATTGTTTATTGTCTTTTTGCATTAGTTACTTCCTATTATTTTCCCCTACCATCAGAAAGCCCTTTCTTGTACCAAATAGTCAAGTAAGACAAATTGAAAAATTGATCATATCTCATCTCTCACCAACCATCTCTTTGCTATGAAGCAAAGGACATTTCCATTTGAATCAGCAAAAATCTCTTTTTTTCTTCCCCCTTCCCTCTCACTCCCTAGTTTTGAAATAAAGAAAAATAGTGATCTGTAACCCCAATTATAAAAATATATAGTCAAGCAAAACATCTTGCATTGGCCTTGTTCAAAAAAATGTCTCAATCTGCACTGAGTTTTTCACTTAACATGAGATAGACTGTCTCATCACGAATCCTCTAGAATCATGGTTGGTCATTGTGCTGATCAGATTTCTTAAGTCTTTCAAAGTTGTTTATTTTTACAATATTATTGTTACTGTTCTTCCAAGTTATCAATTTGTCATGCATAAGTTTATATGACTTTTTCCAGGGTTTTTTTCTTTTTTTTGGAAACCATCTCCTTTGTCATTTTTTAATACTACAAGAGCATCCCATGGCATTTACATACTATCACTTGTTTGGACATTCCCCAGTTGATGGGTACCCCTTCATTTTTGAGTTCTTTGCCACTGAAAAATGAACTGCTATAAATATTTTGGTACATTACTGAAGTTTGTTTTGCTTAAAACTAATCCTCCCTTAATCTACCTTATTGTTGCCCCACCCTTTCCTTATTCAATTAAATTATTTCTGTCTTACTCTGTGTGTGTGTGTATTATTACCTCCTTTGAACAAATCAAATGAGAGTACCCAATCCCCTGCTCCTTCCTACTTTTTAAAATAAACTTCTTGTATAGACTTCCATATCCTGATTATATAATTTTCCCTATTCTTCCTTTCCTTCCCCTCCCTGCAGTATATTCCTTTTCTCTCTTTCCATTCTTAAGATATAACAAAACCACTTACAGACTCTTTAGCTAATTATACTTCCTCTATGACATCCCCCTTCCCCATGACAATAGGATTATGAGGGAAATACTGAATTATCTCCTTAGATTAGATTGTAAACAGTTTGTGTTTCTTTAGTCTTTTATGACTGTTTATTCATGTTTGCCTGTCTACATTTCTCTTGATTACTAAGTATATACTTCAAAGTTTCTATGTAATTGATCTTTTTTTAAAAAATTAGGAATACTTGAAATTCCTTTGTTTCATTAAATGTCTATTTTTTCCTCAATAACAATACAGTTTTACTGAGTAAATTACACTTGTTTGTAAACCTACATTCTTTGCCTTCTAGAATACCATATCCCAAACTTTTCATTCTCTTGTAGTATGTAGTATCATACATGATTTCTTCAAAATCATGTGTGAACCTTAGGCCTTTTTGGTACTTTCTGATTGAGCCTAAAGTTCTGAATTTTAGCTGTAATGTTCCTCAGCGTTTCCATTTGAATATTTTTTTTTTTGGTGGTGGTAGGGGAAGTTACTGGTAGATGCTTTCTATTTCCACTTTGTCCTTTGGTTCTAAAAGACCTGGGAAGTTTTCATTTAAGATTTGATGAAGATAACATTCCCTAGCTGTGTGACCCTGGGCAAGTCACTTAACCTCAATTGCCTTAGCAAAAAAAAAAAAAAAAGATTTCATGAAGAATGTATAGGACCTTTTTTTTAATCATGGCTTTTAGGTAGTTCAATGATTCTTAAATTTTTGCTCCTTGATCTATTTTCCAGGTCAATTATTTTTGCTCTAAGATATCTTACATATTCTTTTGTTTTTCCAGCATTTTGATTGTTTTAATATTTCTTATCTCATGGAACTAATGACTTTTCAGTCCCTTCTAATCTTCTTGTGCACAGTTTTAATTCTATTCCCAATTCTTTCTGCCATACCTCCTATTTCTTTTCCAATTTTTTTCTTTAGCACTTTCATTAGCACATCTTAACTTTTTTTTTTAAAATATGTTTGATTTATCTCTTCCAGGAAATGTTTGAGCTTGTGTTCAAGCTATGTTTTTCTTTGAGGCTTTACTTATAAATGTTTTAGAATCTTGTTCTAAGTTTGTGCCTTGAGGGTCCCTGTTGTCATAATAGCTTTTTGAGAGGGTTCATTTTTATTATTTGCTCATTCTTCCAACCTACTTCCTGACCAGATTTTTGTAAGAGTTGAGCTCTGTGAACTACTGGAGAGAATGTCTAGGTTGTTCTTTTCTGCTCCTGTTTTCTTGGGGTATTGAGTATTGTGTTATTCCAGGATCCCAGGAATGGCTCAGGCTGGGGAATCTGAAAGCTTTTAGTGCTGTCAAAATGGTCTGATTCAGGGGAAAAGTGTCCTGCTACACAAATCTGCAAGTTCCTGACCTGGGTTTATGTCTGAGTCAATGGCTATAGACTTGTCCCATTTGGAATTTTAGTAGATACTGCAGGATTCAGCCAGTATTAAATAGCTGGAAAGTTCTGCTGGTTCATAGTAATAAAACCGCATTTTTTTGTTGTTGTTGTTTTTTTTTGTTTTTTTGTTTTTGTTTTTGTTTTTTTTTTTTTTGCTGGGATTCCTGCTTTATTCTGCTAAAGGCTTCAGAATGATCTAAAAATTGGAACTAAAGACCCTGTTTTGTCCTAGGAATCCGAATCATACAGATTTTACTTGCTTTTGGATCTCCTTGAGCTCATTGCTCAAAATGTAGGCTTGGGCCCATGACTGCTCCTCACCCTGAAATGCAATTCCTAAATTCATGTGTTCGCCTCAATTAATTCTGGATTTGCCTATGTTCAGTTCCCCTCTTTAATCAATTCTGGATTTGTGACCAAGCACTAAATAGTAAGGGACAGAGGTGCCAGTTTACATTTATTTCAGAAACCTATGCAAATTTCAGCCTACCTGTATTTGACCTGGGACCTCATCTTGTCTTAGTGTACTGCCTTTCTGTGTTCTGGGATGTTTGTGAGGTTACTTCCAATTATTGCGGAACCCATATCTACATCCCTATGCTGACATAATTTAGAAAAATGACATGATTTTTTTCCTTTGTCTTTCCTGATCAATACTCAGACTAGTGCATTTTTTAAATGTTTGGAGGAAGTATGGCAGAAAACTCAGCTGTACTTTCTGCTACTCTATCTTGGATCTGCCTCCTTTATATATATATATTTTTTTTTACATTTTTGGTAGCTTTTATGTATATATTTATTTCCATATAGTAGAATGTAAGCTCATTAAGGGCAAGGACTAATTTATATGCAAGCACTTAAGAAGGTTCCTTACACACAAGTAAAACACTTGTCAAATTGAACAAAACTATGACTTATAGAGTATAAGTATTGTTATCTCCATTTTACAGATAATGAAATTGTAATCTAAAGAAATAGTTTATCCAAAGTCCTACAACTAATGGTGTCACAGTGAGAATTTGATTTCAATTTTTTTTCCTGTATGTTGAAATGTCTCATTGATACTTTTGTGATCACTGAGGATTATTATTTGCCTTAGAGAACCCATTACTGGGGGTGTTTTCCTCACTACCTATTTTAAAAATCTGGATCATATTATCCTTGTGCTAATTTTTTTCTTTCCTGGAGAGGAAAAAAGTATTTGATCTAATACAAAGCAATCCTTTGTTAATAGGACTCTGTACATTTTAGATTTGATGTACTGACAAAATGTCTTAAGTCAAATAAGCTTTAAGTATTTCTTATTTTGGGGGTCCAATAAAGCTGTTGTGTAAATGAACCAAAAAGAATATATTTGTATTAATGACTATTTATATTTTAACTTAAGAACAAAGACTACTTATATTTATCATCTTAATGCATGACTCCCAAAGCCATACATTGCTACTTGTTGGTATATTTAATAGGTTTATAAACAATATTTTCATACCTCTTTCAGTTGAGCTTCTGTCTTTTGTAGATTTATCTTATTTTCAATAAGTTCCAAGTTTGCCTATAACAAAAAAAAAATTTAATGGCATTAGGTGCTAGTACATTGATTTCACTGGAAGAGTGTGAGATCAGTTTGTTAAGAAAGAATTATACTATAGCAGATACCTGATTTTCCAAACACCAATCATACCTGAGCATATTTTGTCTCCAAGGCCTTGTTCAACTTGCGTAGGTCCTCATTCTCTGAACAAGTATTAGCAAGAGAATTTATCTCTTTTTGTAGCTGTTTAACTTTTGCCTAGAGGAAAACAGAAATTAATTAACAGAAACATCATGAACCTTCAACTCTTACTCCCCAAAAAAAAGGTTGAAAGAGAGAAAAAAGTTGAAAGTGAGAAATCAAGCTGGAAGGCTGGGAACATATGGAGAATCCTTGATATTTTCACAAAATTGATGTATTTTTATAATACATGGAAATAACATAGATTTTTATAGTTTGTCATAAGTTTATTCATATTTTAATGTATTCATATTTAAAATGAGATTTTGTAGAAAATATCTCTACTTCAACCGACTTGTATAAGTAATATTTTGCCATATAAATGCCAATGTCTGCAAAAGACAGATACAAGTATAGTCCTGTACTTCCTTCACCTCATGATATATAGATATAAGATTTCTGAGTAGTCTTATAAGTCTTTTCCCCTCTATTTTATTCCTTGATTTCAAATTACCTTTTCCTTTATTTCTGGTTTCACAGTGAAGCCATCTAATATCAAAGTATATTGTTGACTTGATTTTGAGTATCTTATTGAGTTCTTCATATAACTTATTTGTTATCCTCTTTAACAGACATTTGTGTATAAACCACAGTTATTTTTATGGTGATCTGTATGCTCTTCTTGATCATCATAACCTCTGAAATTTGAGAAAACCAAGTAATCATACCATGGAATTATCTTCTTGTCTTTGGGAACGTTATGGAACCAACTCTGCCAAATCCTTCATTTATCTCTCCAAGAAGCTGACAGCTTATTTAGTTGTGAAATGTTTAACATCTTTGGATTTTATTTATGGTGAAATGTCAATATCATATGCATCAATTCTTCCAGTAGTATATCAATATGATAATATATCAATATGACAGTATTTGGATAGAAGCAACTTTGAAAATAACAACACTGATATTAATTACTTGTCTTAGAAAGTATGATACTTGGTATATTCTGCCTCCTCTTTTGCTTCTATGCTATTGTGGAAGCAGAAGGGGGTCTTAAAGGATTGAGGTCAATTCTGCATTTTTGCATGGCTCCATATGGCTAAAAAAATTATCACTACCGGTGGCTAACCAAGTTCATACTGAAGTAGGCTAATCTTCAGATAGAGTAGTTCTTAAATAAAAACCCTAAAGCTAATGCCTTTCAAGCTTAGCAGAACCTACTAGAGCTTGTGTTCCACAGGTTTAGACTTTAAGTAGTCCAGGCTTAACACTATAATAAAACTTCAGAGCTGGATTTTAGTCAAGTGACTACTTTATCTGAGAAGAGAAATGGAAGATATTGGCCGTAGCCAAAAAATAGCTATATGTGTATAGATACGAAGTAATTGGTTTTAGATGTAACATGTAGTCAAATATTGAACTATTGGTAGGTTAGACAAATATCAAACTAATCAATTAATAAACATTTATTAAACATTTCTTAGGTGCCAGGCATTGTATTAGGCAGTAAGAATAAAATCTCTATTCTTGAAGAATTTGCAAATTCTAACAGATTAAAAAAAAAAAAAGAATCAAGAAGAGATAACACTAAAACACTAAGCTGATCCAAGCTGTCAGTTCCCTAAAATAAGAAATTGATAAGTATAGATATTTTCTTTTATTAGTACTTTTCCCTAGAAACTAAACTTCTAGGACCTACCCTTTCTGTCTTTAAATCCCCAAAGAACAGAGCCTAGAAACCCCATTTTCAGAATAATTCAGAAATTGTTTTGTGCTTGATGTACAAATTTCCAAATGGAAATCCCAGACCTGGAGAGATTAAAGAAATAAAAAAAAAGTCCAAAACTTCTGCTATATATAAACAACTACTAAGCAAAGACATACAAATGAACTTTTAACAGATATATAGGTTCAGTTTTTTAAAGACATATGGAGTTATGAAGACATATTCAGATCAACATATCAAGAAAGCCTGGTTGGAACAATCTGTCAAATATAGAGAGCTACCCTCTATTTATACTAGTTAATTTAAAATCCCTTCACAAGCAAGTCTTAATGTATATAGCCTTCTCCTGTTTTGTAAATAAAGATTAAATTTTTCAGAAGCAGTTGTGATCAATATCTTGCTGACACACAGCAAGTAAACTATTAGTTTAGATTAGATGGGTCATATGCATTTATTAGATGGGCCCAAAGCTTGGGGCCATTAAAAGAGCGGTCTAATTTCCTAAAAGTAATCCAGCCCACTCTCCTACCACCTTTTCAATTCTGTGCTCAGTTCATGATCTATGTAACCTGTTAGTCAATTAGCATTTACTAAGTGCCGACTATATGCCTGGCACTGTACAAAGTACTGGGGATGTAAATAAGGGCAAAAAATAGTCTTTGCTTTTAAGGAGCTCATAGTCCATTGCTGAAACAATTAAAGAACATATCTACAGGATAAACTGGGTTTATGTTTATCTCAGAGGAACGAAAAACACTTTCAATGACATTCTTTGGGATTGCATCCTTGGAAGTAGAATCTCTGGGTCAAAGAGTATGGACATTTTAGTCACTTTATTTGCTTAATTCCCAAATGCTTTGCAAAATAGTTGTATTGATTCATAGTTTCACCAACAAGGAAGTGTGTCCATCTTTCTACAACCCTTCCAAAATTGCCTATTCAATATTTTTGGAAATTGGAAAAAAAATTTATTCCCATTTGATGGCTGTAGTGATACCTTAAGGTTATTTTGATTTGTATTTCTCTTATCAGTGATTTGAAACATTCTTTCATATGGTTATTGAGTAGGTAATTCTTTTGAAAATTCTCTATTCATATATTTTGACTGTTTACCTATCCAGGAATGGCTTTTGGTCTATACATATATGTTGTAAACATATCTTGGATAACAAGCTCTACCTGAGAAATGTGATAGAAATATTCTTTCTACCACTTCCCTTGTCATCCTAGATGAATGTTTTGTTTGTGCAAAAGCCTTTCAATTTTATATACTCAAAAATATTTTATTTTTTGTAATTGTATCTTTTTTTATTCTTTTTTTTATTAAAGCTTTTTATTTGTATAACATATGTATGGGTAGTTCCCCAGCATTGATCTTTACAAAGCTTTCCATATTTTACCCCCAGTCCCCTCCCCTCCCTTAGAAGGCAGGAAGTCCACTACATGTTAATAATGTTGAAATGCTTGAGAAGTTATGCAAGAAAAATCCTATCTACAAGAAAAAAAAAAAGAATCGGAGAAAGGCAACACAATGCAAGCAAATGTCAATAGAGATCATGAAAATGTTACGGTGTGGTCCATATTTCATATCCCTCTCTCTGGGTGTATATGGTTTTCTTCAGTGAACAATTGGAACTGGTTTGAGACAATTCTTTGTTGCAGAGAGCGATGTCCATCAGAATTGAATATCATGTAATACTGTTGTTGCTGTGTATGATGATCTCCTGGTTGTGCTCGTTTCACTCAGCATCAGTTCATGCAAGTCCCTCCAGGCCTCTCTGAAATCGTCCTGCTGGTCGTTTCTTACAGAGCAATAATATTCCATAACATTCATATACCATAATTTATTCAGCCACTCTCCAATTGATGGGCATCCCTTCAGTTTCCAGTTTCTAGCCACTACAAAAAGGGCTGCCACAAACATTCTTGCACATGTGGGGCCCTTTCCTTCCTCTAAGATCTCTTTGGGATATAGGCCCAGTAGAAACACTGCTGGGTCAAAGGGTATGCACAGTTTGACAACTTTTTGAGCATAGTTCCAAATTGCTCTCCAGAATGGTTGGATCCATTCACAGTTCCACCAACAATGTATTAGTGTCCCAGTTTTCCCACATCCCCTCCAACATTCATCGTTATCTTTTCCTGTCATTTTAGCCAATCTGACAGGTGTGTAGTGGTACCTCAGAGTGGTCTTAATTTGCATTTCTCTGATCAATAGTGATTTGGAGCAACTTTTCATATGACTAGAGATGGTTTTAATTTCATCATCTGAAAATTGTCTGTTCATATCCCTTGACCACTTATCTATTGAAGAGTGGCTTGAATTCTTATATATATGAGACAATTCTCTATATATTTTAGAAATGAGGCCTTTATCAGAACCATTAAATGTAAAGATGATTTCCCAATTTGATGCTTCCCTCCTAATCTTGTCTGCATTTGTTTTGTTTGTACAGAAACTTTTTAACTTAATATAATCAAAATTATCCATCTGGTGTTCAATTAGGAGTTCCAGGTCTTCTTTGGACATAAATTTATTCCATCTCCACAGGTCTGAGAGATAAACTATATTATGTTCCTCTAACTTGCTTTGTAATTGTAACTTAATATATCAAATGCAAATCTGTGAAAGCTATATGGTAAGCTTCTGCTATAATTTTGTATAGTGTGATCTTTAATATTAAGGTCACATATAATTTTTAATATTAATGTTATACTATATTCTACAATTGTATAAGACTAATATCTGCCAGATTACTTTCTAGTTTTCTCAATAGTTCTTATCAGAAAGGGAATTCTTTACTCATTAATTTATGTTTTGAGGTTTATCAAATACTGGGTCATTGGATTCTATGGCTTTAGATTTTCTGTCTAGTTTGTTCCATTGATTTACTTTTTAAAAAATTTGACATTTCACATTTTACAAAAATGTTCTAAATCCAATCCTATCCTTCCCTTCCTCCCTCCTTCTTTTCCCCCTTTCCTGAGATGGTCAGCAATCAGATACAGATTATACATGTGCAATATTTTTGTTTGTTTTTATGAAAAAAAGCAAATGTCTTTGATTACTGGTTTTATAACATAGGTTGAGATCTGAAAGTGTTACTCCCTCTTCTCCCTTTCCTTTTATCAATTATTCCCTTTGCTATTTTAGATCTTGTTTCTCTTAAATGAGTAGTGATAGTTTTTTAATCTAATTTTGTAAAATATTCTTTTCACAGCTTGATTGGTATAGCATTAAAATTGTTAAATTTTGGCATTATTATAATTTTTATTGCATAGTCTAGTCACGAACAGTGAAGATTCTTCCAGTTATTTATTTCTTTAAAGATTTTCTATGTAAGTCATCTTATCAGTAAACAGAAATAGTTTTATCTCATTACCTATCTTTCCATTTTTTACTCTTTTCTTACTTCTATTGCTTGCTATGCTGAATAATAATAGGGAGATTGGGCATCCTTGCTTTTATCCTATATTTATTGGGAAAGTTTCTAGCATATTGTCCTTGCATAAGTGCTTGCTTTTCATTTTAGATGGTTTTTAATATTTCTTACCCTTTATGACATTGAAAAAGGTCTCTTTATGCCTATGTTGTTGTTTTTTCTAGCACAAATGAGTATTGTCCTTTGTCAAAGGCCTTTTGTCCTACTGAAAGTCATGTGGTTTTTGATGATTTTTAAAAATGTGATTGTGTTCATTATTTTGCCAATGTTGAACCATTTTTGTATTCCTGGTATAACTCTAACTTGCTCATAATAATTTATGAGATGAATTTCTGGTTAGATATTATTTAGTTTAAAAGTTTTGAATTGATATTCATTAATGACAATTATCTATACTCATTCTGTACTTTAGTTTTCCCTTGTTTTAATATTAGGACTATATTCTTCTCATAAAAGAAATCTGGTAAACTGTTTTAATCTCTTTTTTATTTTGTTTATATATGTACATATATACATACATATATACACATATATATAGGGATTTGAGTTTCCTTACAAGAATTTCTTTAGCTGCATTTCAGAAATTTTGGTATTTTGTTTCATTATCATTTTTTCCCTCATAACTATTATTTTTTGACCACTCATTATTTAGACTTTCAATGACAAGTCTTCATTTGACTATATGTCTTTTGTGCTCCAATGACTATTTTTATCTTTATGGCCTGTAACAATTTAGTTACTATTTCTGCCTTTTTACATTTACTAGCAATATTCCTCTGCTATAATCCATGACCATTTTTTTTTTAAGTTTCATTTGGTGTTAAGAGATATGTATATTCTTTAGCAGTCCTCTTTAGAGATACCAAAAATTAAAGAATTCCAGTTTTTCCAGCTATTTGCTCAAATGGGTATTTTTCTTTTATAGGTGCTAGATTTGTCTAAATCTGAAAAAACATCAAAGTCTCTAGCTAATACTATGTTACTATGCCATCTTGCAATTAGTTGTTCCTTTATAAATTCAAAGGCTATGGTATTTGGAGCCTATGAATTTTACATATTTGTTATCTGTAGTTCCTTTCAGAATAAAGTAATTTCCTTATTTTTATATTGTGAATTTTTACTTTTGCTTTGATAGCATGATTGCAACTCGTTTTGGGGGGGTTCACCTAAAGCATGTAAATTTTGTTTCAGCATGTCATTTTTATTCTGTGTATTATCTTTAGTTTTGGGGGGTAAATTTCCTGAAAGCAAGGGATTATAGAGTATTTTTTTCTTATTCAATCTAAGACTTTCGTTTTATTGGATTATTTAATTTATTCACATATAAAGATATGAGTTAGACAAACAAAACTATATGATGATCAATTCTGATGGACATGGCTCTTTTCAACAATGAAATGTTTCAAACCAGTTCAAATTGTTCAGTGAAGAAAGCAATATACACCCTGAGAGAGGAATATGAAATGTGTACCACAACATAACATTTCCATGCTCTTTATTGATGTTTGCTAGCATTGTGTTTCCTTTCTCTGATTTTTTTTCTTATAGATATTTTTCTTGCACAACAATTTTAAGTGTGGAAATATGTATACATATATTCGATTTGTCAAGTATTTTAACATAATTAACATGTAGTGGACTTCCTGCCATCTAGGGGAGGGGAAGGGAGGGGATTAGGGGGGAAAATTTTGTAACAGAAAGCTTTGTAAGGGTCAATGTTGAAGAATTACCCATACATATGTTTTTTTGTTTTGTTTTTGTTTTTGTTTTTTGTGGAGGCAATTGGGGTTAAGTGACCAGCCCAGGGTCACACAGCTAGGAAGTCTTAAGTGTCTGAGACCAGATTTGAACTCAGGTCTGCCTGACTTCAGGGCTGGTGCTCTATCCACTGTGCCACCTAGCTGCCCCCATACATATGTTTTGCAAATAAAAAGTTTTAATAAAAAAAGATATGAGTTAGATTTAAATTTACTCCACTTTTTTCTAATTAAGGCAACTATTCTTCCTCTCACTCTCAAGTCCCACCTCCTCTTGTTGATCATCTTTTTCTATTTCAAAGTTTTGTTTAACTTATTCATTTCTTTTTCTCTTTTATTTAATTACTGTTGTGCCACAGTTCTATGTTTCAGTTTCCCTTAATTGTTCTGTTTCAGTAGCAACCCCCCCTCCTACTTCCTGACCATCAGAAATAATTGAGCTAGCATTCCAAAGGAGTCATAAAACCTCTAGATGGTCCACCTCGACATACCCTTTATCTTTTGGCTTCAGATTTACTGTCTTCCAGTTCCTTTCCCAGGCTTGTCCCAAGTTTCCTTTACTCTCTACCTGTCAGAATTAAATTGATAGTTCCTTCCTGGAACTCAATTGCCCCCTAGTGCTCAACCCTTCCTTCTGCTCTTTGTGCCTTGTGAGCTCTTTGTTCCCGGGAATCCTATAAGAGTGCTGTGACCAAATTTACTATTTGCTGGATCTACTTGAGATCCAGTTGGCTGGCATGTTTGCCGGTCTAAATTCTCAATGGACTGTGTGCTTTGAGGCAAAAGTCCCAGCAGTCCCAATCCATAGCTATGGATTCTGAATTTTCAATTAACATCAATAAAGTATTATCTAATTTCCAATGTGTGATACTGCCTCAGTTTCTCCTTGAGCATTACATTACCTACTTCCTTTTTTCTCTCAGCTAAGTATTTAATTAAAATCTTTACTTTCCTCCCTACTTCAGTTTCTGTTAGCTTCCCCCCCCCACATACACACATTTTTTGAGTCCTCAAAGTTGGTTCAGCTACATCCCACATTGGAAAAATTTTTTTTAAACAAAGTCTCAGGCCCTGCTTCAAGTCACTTTTGAGTAAGCACAAAACTGCCCCCTGCTGGATGCCAGTCCATTGTCCTTCAGGCCAGGTGCAGCCCCACATACATATTTTCACCCTATCCCAGTTTTCTCTATTCATTAGTTGTACAGTAGAGCACTGCTCCAAGAAGCTATCACCCCAGGCAGAGCTCACTGCCTCTTTCTCTCAGTCTTCCATAAGAGAATGGGCAGGGTTGAAGTCTAGTAATAGTCCCTGAATGGTGGGGTGAGGGAATGAGCAGATTGTTTTAACAGATATTGTGACAGCTGCAAGAGATTTGCTGAATGGATCATAAAGCACAAGTTGGTAGGACAGGTTGGACCGCACACTCCCAAAGAGGGGGGGCTAATAAAAGAAGGCATAGTGAGTGAGCCTTCTGTGGATTAGTCTTCTCTTATATTAATCAGGTTGTTATCCTATTAGGCTTCTTAGTATTTTAGTCTGAGAAAGTTCTACTTGCTTTATCCTGTGTATGTAATTCCTAATTGGGGAGTTTTGAAAGCTTTGAACAAAATGTCTAGTCCCTCATTCAGAAGGAAAAGATATATTTTTAAATAGGTAATAGTGTTCCAGTACCTCACATTTACTGATGATCTGCAATTCATAGCACTTATAATTACTCCATAACTACTTAAAGAGATCCACCTAACAATCCAAACAGGAAAACCAAAATGGATTAGGAATGCCAGTTATCTGGGTAGTGATGTGAAATTAGATAAACAGTTCATTAAACTAAACTTCAGTATATAAATATTTTTAAGTATTCTATATATGGACTTTCCTTTAACATTTCCTTCAATTGATCAGTTATATTTTATAGTGAAAACAGGCTGCTTCCCAAAGTTCAGAATATCCTCAGTCCACATTTCTTGACACTAGTAAATTCATTAGATTAAAAAACTATTCACATTCTAATGAAAATCTTATACTATATAAATATTCCAAAATTTTTCTTTTACAAATATGTCTGGCTAATAATAGGTATGTATTTCTTTAATTAATGTCTAGGTTAATAGATTTATATTCTGAATGAGAAAGCTTAGCTTTAAAATAGCTTATCTTTAAAACCACCCACTTTGTTATTTTTTATTTAAAAAAATATTAGGGGCTGTTAGATGGCACAGTGGATAGAGCACCAGTCCTAAAGTCAGGAGGACCGGAGTTTAAATCTGACCTCAGACACTTAACACTTCCTAGCTGTGTGACCCTGGGCAAGTCACTTAATCCCAATTGCCTCAGCAAAAAAAAAAAAATAAAAATTACATGCAAAAACAATTTTTAACACTCATTTCTAAAATTTTGAGTTTCAAATTCTCTTCCTCCCTAACCATTGAGAAATCAAGCAATTATATAAAATTATATCTGTGTAGTCATACAATATGTATTTCCATATTGGTTGTGTTGCAAAAGGAAAAACAGACCAAAAACTTCCCCCAAAACCAAGAAAAATAGTGAAAGTAAACTAAAGTATGCTTTGATCTATATTCAGACTCCATCAGTTCTTTCTCTGGGAATGCTTAGCATTTTTCATCATAAGTTTTTCAGAGTTGTCTTGGATTATTGTAATGCTGAAAATATCCAAGTCATTCACAGTTGATCATCCTATAACACTACTGTTTCTGTGTATAATATTCTCCTGATTTCACTTTGCATCAGTTCATCTAGGTCATTCCAGGTTTTTCTGAAGAGCATCCTGTTCTTCATTCTTATATCACAACAGTATTCTATCACAATCATACACTATAGCTTGTTCAGTCATTCCCCAATTGATGGGCCTCCCCTTCAATTTCCAAATTTTAGCCACTAGAAAAGAGCTGCCATACGTATTTTTGTACATATAGGTACTTTTCATTTATGTTTCTTAATCTCTTTTGGGAAACAGACCTAGCAGTAGTATTGCTGGGTCAAAAGGTATGTATGGTTTTATAGTTTTTGGTATAGTTCCAAACTGTTCTACATAATGGTTGAATCAGTTCACAATTCCACCAACAATGCAGTAATACCTCAATTTTCCCACATTCCCTCCAACATTTGTCATTTTCCTTTTCTGTCATATTAGCCAACCTGAAAGATGTGAGGCAATACCTCACAATAAAACTATCAACTTTAAGGAATAGTTACGAGGAAATCATTTTGTAAAACTTAAAATGCATAAATGTCAGCTGTTATTATTATTCTTCCTCTTAAATAGGCAAGCCTATTTCTATTAAAGGTTCCATTATCCTTTTAGTCATTAAGCTTCATAACTTAGGTGTTCTTAGACTATTCACTCTCTCTCATCCTAGGTTCCCATATACAATCAATTTTCAAGACTTGTCAATCCTTTCTTTTTAACATCTCTAGCATCTAGTCTCTCTCCTCCATCATACCACAATCACTCTAGTTTAGATCCTCTTCATCTCCCTCAAATTTTTATAATAACTTAATTGGTCTCTCTAATTCTAAAACATCTTCAGTATAGCTGTCAAATTGATATTCTTAAGCTACAGTTCTGGGTCAGTTATCTTTTCTTTTCCTCCTGCTTTTTCTTTTGGTTCTCTTTTTAAGAATGTCTTTGGAGTTTGAAGTCCTTTATAATCTGGCACCAATTTGTCTTTTATTCTTCTTCATATATTGTTTCATTCAAATTAGTCCACTTAGATTTCCCTGTACAAGGCATTCCTTCCTTCAAAATGCTTTTCTTCATCTTTGACTACTCTTAGTCTGGTTCCCTTCAAGACTCAGTACAATTTCTTGTCCTTCAAGAGGCTTTTCCTAATTCCCTCAGTTGTTGGTGTCCCTTTTCCCTGAAACTATGTGAATGTATATACTATATATAACAACTGAATGTAATTTCTTAAGGGCAAGGTTGTTTTTGCTTTTGTTTGTATCCTCAGTAGCTACACAATATCCAGCACGCAAGAAACCTGTAATAAATGCTTGTTGAATAAGTGAATGAATGCCAAATCTATTTCATCCATACTAGATCCCACTTCCCAGGGTTATTTCTTATTAGGAAAATGTATTAATATTTTAAAAAATCAAGCAAACAACAAGATAATAATGATAAGAACAATAACTGGGACAATTATTGGAAAACCATAAACATTTACAGCTGGGTTTAATTAGCTTGTTTAAAGAGAAAAAATTATTTATGGAAACAAAGTTAGACAAATCTTGTGCCTGGAGCTTCCCTTTCTCATAGGCCAGTTTATTCTTACTATCAGTTATTTCTCCCAGGACCTTCTCCACCTGCTGCTGGGTATACTGGTAAAATAAGCAAGGACATGTATATCTAAGGCTAGCAAGTTGAAACTACATATTCATAGTTAAAAGCAAGATTTCTTAAAATTTTTCCACTTGCAACTCCTTTTTCACCTGAGAAATTTTTAGTGTGACCCCAGGCATAAAGGTATATAAAATAGGTATGCAAATCAAACATTTACTGATAATAAATCATAATTTTATGACTTCCTCATTCTGTTATAAATGGGGTCGTGAACCACAGTGTAAGAAGCTAGGGTTTAAAGAATACAAAAAGGGGACCTTATATGCAAAAAATGAGAAATCTCATCATTCCTAGAGTGATAAAACCAAAAGCTGGCTAAATTGTTTACCGTTGTCTCTTAGTTTCTCCTAAACCACTGTCCACAGGGGAGTAGTTCCAAAAGGCTACTTTGTTTCCAAAAAGGCTACTAGAGGAGGTAGTCTTGAGACTTATAAATATATTGTTCTCTAGACATATCAATTTTATCTTCTTGGTAGACACCAAACTCAGAGGTTTGTACATTGGCTTTTATTAGTATTGGAAATGGTATTTGCATATAATTTGTAAAGCATCATGAAACAATGCTATATTGTAGTTATGAGATTACAGGGACATGTGTCTGCCAATTTACACTGACGCCAGAGATATTTCAATTAAAGAAATTATTTAAAGAAGTTATGACAGAAACTAAAAGTCAGACTTTAACAGCTTCATTAGAATACCCAAATAGGACACTGGTCTGGGAAACTAAACTACTAGAATATTATGGAATATAAATATGCTTATTTTATTTTAAAATTAACAACGCATTTTTGACACTACAGATACCACTCTAAAACATCTGACATACTCTATAAAATAAGTAAAGCAAAAATACATGATAAAGTGAAGACCACTGAGAACGTATGTCATTTTTTCCACATAAGAGAAATTGTAGCACAAAGAAATGTAAACTGGTTTTATCATTAGAGGACCTTATTACATTTAATACTGGCTCTGATTTTCTACTCCATTATTTGGGGCAAGTGGCCTCTCTGGACTTAATTTTCTGGCTCTGTAAAATGGAGTTATACTAGATTGTCTTTAAGGTCCCTCCTAGTCCCAAATTTATGATACTTTTATTATCAGTTAATTAACTGATAATAAAAGAATATTCACTTTAGCTTTAATCCTTAAGTATCAGCGTTGTCTGTTGCATTTGACTTGAGTTTTGTTGACTTTTAATTTCCTTTTCTCTCCTTATACTGCTGTGGTCACTAGGTATATAAAATTCCTTAGTCTCTACTTTCTTCATTTTCTATATTATTTTATGCAATGACACATCTAGAAGATATACACTACAATACAAATACAACAGACTCTGACAATGACAATGGCCTTGCTGTTTGTTGCCCAAGAAATCTTATTTCCTAATTTCCTGCATTTTCACTGGCTAAACACCAGGCTTGGAATGTTCTTCCTTGTCTCAGGCTTCCCTCAGTTACTTCAAGTGTCAGTTAAAATTTCATATCTACAAGAAGCCTCTTCCAGTTCCCCTCAATGTCAGTGCCTTTCCTCTAAGATTACATCCAATTTTGTTGCTACTCAGTTGTTTCAGTTCAGTTTTAGTTCAGGATCTCATTTAGGCTTTTCTTGGCAAAGACACAACTGAACAACAAAAATATACAATATTCCCTGACTTAGAAATATAGTAAATTTGTCATAAAAATAAAGGCTAATTTCTCATGGCCTGTTTTGATTGAACGTGATGACTCTTTGAAATCACTGAATCTTTTTCTATCCCTTTGAGAACACATTGTATAATTTTGCTAGGAAGAGAAAAATCAAGTGTATTGGCCTAGAGTTTATAGATTCTATTTGAAAATTTGGACATCTGCTTCTAATCTTGAAGTCATCCAGGGCCATGTCTGACCACTGGACACAGATGGCTGTGGAGGGAAAAGTGAGACAGGTGACCTTGCACAGCCCTCCCTCATTTAAATCCAACTCACTAACATGTCTCTCCCTGATATCTTCAAGAATGAAGGACAAACAACAATATGAAAGCACCTTTAATATTCTCCAGTTTTTCAAAGATTAGTAGTAGTTGCTCAACAGTTATGTCTGACAGATCTTTTTTGAACCCAAGGATTTAAATCATCTGGGCCAAATAACCTGAAGTCAAGTGCAGTGAATTACTCTTACTATCTCGGAAGCACATGATCACAGGGAAGCAAAACCATTTAGCTCTTCCTGATCAGTGTGATTATAGGATCTTCATGAATGAGCACAAGGCTATTGTTAAACCATCCATAAAGACTGGTGCTTCAAATCCTTTCCGCAGTGTGGAAAAGTGGGGAGCTGCCAAGTGATCTACAGGGATCCTTCTCCACACTGATCTTGGGTCTCAACTGGCTACTACCTATCTTTGTTCCATTTCTTTGAGCATGCAGATCACTTTATATCTAAAGATTCCTTATATTTTAAGTCAAAAGAACGTCATGACAAGGTTTGAAAGAGCTTACCTGCTTCACAAAAAGCTATACAATTGTTTTTTTAAATGCTTTTGCTATAAAAATGAAAATATTTTCAGATACTGAACTAGTCACATAGAAAAACACTACTTTAGTGGCCTTAGAATACCATACTTCATACGTAGTAGTTGAGAGAACTTGAGCATATATCACATATGAGTTTAAGTGGAGGGGATTTACTCTCCTGTTTATTTTATGCTAAAAGGTATTTTATAAATTTTTAATTGGTATACTTGTTCTATTGCCAAAAATTTCTACTGGTATCTTTCCCCCTTCCTTTTCCCAGAGGTCTGGTCTATATGACAAATAATATTTTTAATTCAAAAAACAGGGAAAATTCAGCAAAAGCCGAACGCACAGAGAAATTTGAAAACATATTCAATCCATTTCTCATATCTGCAAAAGAATAGGATAGGAGTGTCTTCTCTTTCTTTGGGACCAACTAATAAAGTTTAACTCTTCTTATCAAACTTATATAGACTTCTGCTTCTAACATTTAGATGAAGGAAAATTATAAAAATGAAAACAAACTTCATTCAAAACTGTGGAAAATGGAGATAGAGAGGGAAGAAATACCCAAATAAATACAACAGAAATAATTTTGATTTTTTTCCAAATTGTGAATTATCTATTATCATTACTTTCTTCCACTGATTCAGATAATTGACAGCTGGCTTTAGAATTAACGTGAATATTAACTTCTTGATATTTTTATATTGCAAGGGATCTCTATCATATGGGCTTTCTTATCAGCTTTCAGGAAAAGTAGAAAAAAAAATCCACTTCATAAAACATGTCCAGCAATTACTAGATTAGACTGGTATTTTAATACCTACTTCATGGTTTTCAGAAATTACTTTTTGGTGTTCCATTGCTGTAATCCAATTCATCAATTGCCCATTTTCCTTCTCAAGAGCCCGTAGGGTACTGGTTAAGGCACTCATTTCCTGCTTTAAAAATAAAAAAGAAACAAAGTAGTCATTCCAAAGCTAAGAATACTAACTCCTCTTTCTGAGGATTCCAAGTCTTAGTGAAAATGGAAGTCATTTAATGTACTTGATCACTTATTCCTAATATTGAAGGTCTGAACAGCCAATCTGGGGAAACACAGCAGAGTGTGTTAAAAATAGAATGCACTTAATATATATTTGTTCAAGTTAAATTTAAATATAATTGTAGCATATGTCCAAATTACAGAATGTAATAGAATTATAGAAATTATAGCTGGAGTATAACAACTTGCCAGAGTTCATTTATCTTGGTTTGTTTTGTCATATAAATTAAGAACAGAACCTCATGAATGGCATGAAACAATATAGCTCTGGACTAGAATAAAATCTATTGATACTCCCAGACAAGGACAATATAGGAAACTATAATAAACAGGAGAACAGCAATTCACTTATGGCCTCCTTTGGCTTCACTATCTCACAGGGCAGGATTCCAGATAATAACTGGGAGAAGCCAGACAATATCTGTCAATAGTTGGTCTTTATTGGGCTAGTTTTACCTTTTAGGTCAGCTTTTGCTGATTTTTCCCTCCTTTTTTGCATTAAAATATTATTTGTCATATAGACCAGTCCTCTGAGAAAAGGAAAAGGGAAAGATACCAGTATAAGTTTTGGCAGTGGACAATCCAATGATAAAAGTAAGATAGGAATTCAGAATTAATTGATTTTATCTCCATTCATAAATTTGGAAGACAGTTACATTTGAGATAGAGAAAGGGAGAGGGAGGGGGAGGAGGAGAAGGAAGAGGAGGAGAGAAAGAGAGAGAGAGAAAGAGAGAGAGTATGTGTGTTGAAAGTTGCTCAATGTAAGACAGAAAAAGGAATCTTTATAGATAAATGACAGATATAAAATGTACAGATAGAAAAGTAATACAGTTTCTCCCCCCAAAAAAAAAGAGTTGGGCGCTGTTAGTTCTGGCTTTTACAAACCCTATAAAGGCCATTTTGGTAGAAGGAAAAGAATTGTTGGTAAATTCTCCATACTTGATTTCAGAAGCAATGATTAGACCTTGTGTTCTGATAACATATACCTTTAATGTCTGCAGCTTAGCCAACCTCATGTTTCCATTAATTTCCATTACTTAAGGCAAATAATTTCACCTCTGAACCTCAGTTTCCCCATCTATAAAATGAGGGGGTTGGAAAATTTGGCTTCTGAAGTTCTTTTAATACACTACATCTATGAACCTTGATGGAATTTTCTAGCTCTACACCTATAATCTTATCGTCACATCTCTCCAATCAACATGTAGGAAAATCACAATCACTGATGAACAATAAGGATCAATGATACCTTATTTTTCTTTAATTCCATTTCAAGTTTGCTTTTCTCTTGTATTATGTCACTCTCTGTTTTCTTTAACTGTCCAAGAAAAATAGAAGAAATTGAAGATTTTTAAAGCTACTGACAAGCTACTAGAAACAAACTACATGTCAAATTATAGCACATCCTCTCAGAAAAATGTCATGAAGGGAATTTATGAGGCAGAGCAGGCTTTATAAACCAACCCTAAATTTAGGAACACATATTTGTGTATCAGATTCTACAGGTTTCTTCCGAACTTGACCACGTCTCAGGAAGATCACTATCAGGAAAACCTCATCATCTTTGGTACACTAATTTGTCACTACCCTTTATCCTTCTGATTGGAGAGTGGAACAATAAGCTCAAAAACTCCTTTTGAGGAGGGAGCTCAGCTCAGATATCTTCTCATTTCTCAAATGGATACACTACTCTGGGACTTCTCCATCTTACACCTCTACTAGGTACCTTGCTTCTTTGTTGCACCTTTCCTAATTTTTCAGTCTTTTCTTTCCTTATTAGATTAAACTCCCTAAGGACAATGATCATCTTTTTATATTTGTAGAACTAGCCCTTCATATAACTGGCACAAAATAGGTGCACAATAAATATTTACTAACTTGGAAGATATGGCAGTTCTCCTTTAATCCCTACTACCCTACCTACTTTAGGAATAAGAAAAAATTTTAAACCAGCTGTTTTAACTAACATAAATATAGAATTATGAACCACTGTTAACATTGATTGTTTTGCACATGATCAACCATCATTATTATGCCTAGGCATTTTCTAGGTACAGGAGACACAAATAGAATAAATGGATATCTGCAAAAATATATAAAATTCAAATTTCTTCAAATTTATTTTGCTAAAGAACTACAATTAGTACAATGAACAGGTCAAACTTATTTAGTAATTTTTGCTCTTTTAATGTAATTTGAAAACAAGAACAATACCACTAGAAGATATAGATATGTCTGATTCTACCTCTTTGTGTAGATTCTCTCTTCCATCCAATAGAGATTTTCTTTCTTTTAGTGCTACTTCCAGTTCACTTCGCAATCTAACAATAGTACATTCTTGTAGTTCTTTTTGTATTGCTGTTCTCTTTTCCATTTCCTTTGCTTTTTGGTTACATTTGCTATGTTCAAGGCATAACGCATTACTGCAGGGGTATAATAAGTTAACATGGAACAAGCTGGTAAGATTTCTGCTTTTAAAAAAATGTTAAATATAAGTTATTTTGGAACATGTTCACTCCTGGAGGAAAATAATGAAAATATTACAATGACATTAATTGGTACCATCTTTTTTCTTTATGTTTGTTAGAATGAAGTATGGCTGAACAGAACAATATCTTCAAGAAAAAGAGAAAGTAAAAAAAAAAAGTTGAAACTAACTCACAGGTGTTTTTGAAGTTGAGTTCTTTCATTCTGAACATTTTGTAATTCTTTTACAATACTGGCCTTAGTAACATCTAGCATTAAATCTTGTTCCTGCAACTTTTGAGTCACTTTTTCTTGCTCTGCCTGGAAAGAAAAAGTTAAACAAGACAATAACTTGGATATATAAAGAAAGATTACTTAATAGGAAGCCAATTAAAATAATTCAAATACCCTGAACTTTTAGATATGAGCTGGTAGAAAAATGAATTTAAATAGAATCTTGTTTTGCAGAATATCATTTTAATTTCATGGTTTATTCCCCTTAGAGTTTTATATCCCTACCAGCGTGCCACTTGAATTCTCCTTTATATAATGTTTTCCTTCCTTCTTGCCATCATGGCTCAATTTCTAAATCTATTTTGAAAAGCATAGCATTCAATAATAACTCATATGATAGTCACAGATAGCTACAATAGAAAAGAGCAGCAGAATTTACTCTCAGGCCCCTTGACCTCAAAACTAACTTTTGTAAAATAGCCCCAAGCTTTAAATTGTTATTGTTTGTAAATTCAAAGGTATTTGTTTTATGTACTGAGAGGCAACATTGTAAAATAAGGATATAGAACTTTGAAACCAGGAATATCTGGGTCCAGCCATGCTTCTGACACATACTAGCTAGGTGACTGGACAAGCCATTTGAACTTAGTGCTATAAGCCAGAAGTATCAAACACAAAGCCAGCAGGTCCATAACATTCTCTACTACTGCCCAAATCAGAATAAATTATAATTGATAAATACTTAATAAAATAAAAATACAATATAATTTTTGTTGTTTTGAGTTAATTTTGAGTTTGACACTATTGCTCTAGGAAACTTTCTAAAACTCAAGTTATAGGAAATCTGCTTTGGTAGAAGGAATTCACTAGAGAATTCCTTATACCAATAAAATAACAGATCTAGCCTTGCTTTATATAAATACATTTAAAAACAAACCAACCATACTGTTCCCCAAAAGAAATATCCTTGTGTGGGATATTCAGGCCCTTATCTTAATAATCAATACTACAGAGGCATCTCAAGGTATAGAACAAAGACTTTATTCAGGAACTCATGAGTACTGGGCAGTCCCACAATGGATCAAAGTAGTCCAGAGTTGGGAGAGCCGGGGAGCAGTACATCCCTGGCAACTTTATACAGTCCAGAACAAAGAAAATCCCAAGCCCACCCCTCTTTTCCCTTACATACATTCTAATTGGTTATATATGCTTTACTTTCCTTATTTAGGAATTGGAATGTTGACAACTTATAAATCAGACTACCTTCTACTTTCCCTTCCACCCCGGAAACCAGAACTTAGGCCCTCAGGCTTTATCTAATTTAGTCTATAGTCCTGAGAGATCTTCACTCCAATTGTCACACTCAGTCCCCCCTTTTTTTTATTTCGTAATGTTTTGAAGAGCTCTCATCCCAAAATTTTTGCAACAGCCTGTTAATTGTAGTATTGACCTCCTCATAACCAGCATCTTCTTTATTTACTGGGGTCCATCCTTGATGTTGCAGCATTAGCATATGCGTTTTGTTCTCATTCCCTAGAATTTCAGTTATGATTTTATGTACTATCCCAGTTACAATACATATTATACAAGGCAGACAAATTGGTAAAAGTATTATTCCATTTAAAGCAATTAATCCAAACCATAATACCTGCTTCCACCAGCTACCATTGAACCAGGAACACCATGATGTACTGAACGGAGAACTCCAGGTTTGCACAGGGACTTGTGCTAGTTTCCTAATTATCTTTGGCAATCTCCTTCACTATTTCCCATTATTGTCAATTTGCATACAGCAAGTAGAAAGATTCAGCTTTCCACACACTCCCCCTTCCTCTGCTAGTAGATAATCCAAAACCAATCTGTGCTATAAGACTGCCTCTCTGGTTTGGGTTGCCTGATCTGCCAATAAGTCCAGGGCTTTCGCTGTCTGATTAGTGACAATCTCCAAGACAGCTTGGAGTCAAATTAATCTATTTAAAATATAAATAGGAGTTCTGTATCCCCAACTACCATCTTGAGCTCAGGTGGCCGGTTCATACTCTCAGATTATTCTTTCAGGTGGCCATGTATCTCCTCATCCATTAGTACTCCAGTCTGTGTTAGGGAAGTATCAATGCTCCGTTTCTCTCACTCCAAATCATCATATAACTGGATTCCTAAATGATTCACACCATTGTCAGGCAAAAAGAAGAATTTCAGTCTAATTAATCCTGATATTGACATTTCAAGTTGAATGCTGCCAAGCCCATTGGTACCAGGTCCGGATTAGAACTCCTTTTTCATTTCTCCTCATATATTCTGCTATTTGCCAAGGCCCACATGGGTAAACAAATAACAATTCATATGTGGACAGCCCAATATCTCTCTGGGGTTTTGTTCTGATTCTCAGTAAAGTCAAAGGGAGACACTTCATGCAAGGTAACCGAGTTTCTATAGTCTTTTAATCTCCTGATTCATCCTTTCTACTTTTCCTGAGGAAGGAGGATGCCATGGAGTATGAAACTCCCAAGTCATCTCTAAGGCTATCATTAAAGATTGCAAAAGCTTGGCCCTCAAGTGTGTACCCTGATCAGAATCGATGTGCTCCACCAGCCCGTACCTCGGGATGATTTGTTCTAAGAGGACCTTAGCCACAACCAAGAGTCTCCCATTGATAAGATCATAGATATGTAGAAGTACTGAAGTAAATTATATGAATATTGAACATGTTAGAATATGTGAATAAAATATTTAAGAAATGACCCACCAAAGAAATTTATAAACTTAAAAATAGGCAGAACTTATTTCTACAGTGTATAAAAGAGATTTATAGTTTCAGAAATTTTTAGAATTGGAAAAAAATCCACTGGTCACATAAATGATCTCATAACTAGAAAGTAATCCTCAATATAACATTTCTGATAAGTGATCATCCAGCTTCTGTTCAGAGATCTTTAATGAAAAGAGAATCACTTCTTCCCAAGGCATTCCATTCTACTTTGTTATAATTCCAATTGATGGGATTTTCTGGAAAGAGGTCTTCAATGTAGAGGGAATGACAGAAGCAAAAATGCATAGAAGGGAAAGGACTTATATAATCATGTGATGTATTTTTGAGCAATTCTTAATAGGAAGATAATTATTCTTCTAAGTTAATGCAATTTTATAAAGTACCAGAAGTATAAGTTCTGATGTAAAAGCAAATGAAATCATTGTTCAGAAAATGAGATGTTATAATTAAATTTTTTAAATTCATTTTCATGTTTTATAGTCTTTGCCATTCAAATGTTTCAGTATTTGAGTTACTATGGTTTCATGCTAATTGTATTAGATAAGTAGTTTAGTGTTAATTGAATACCTTTAGAATTGCTGCTTGATCTGCAATGAGTCTGACATTCTCTATAGTAACAGTTTGAAGTCTGTTATTCAGATTTGAACACTGCTTGTTCAAGTGATCATTTAACACCTAAGCAAAAAAGATACATATTTAGCACTTAATAGGTCAATTTAACACCTAATAATTCATTGTCCTTAGATAACTGAAGGGTTTAATTTTTTTTATTTGACAGTTTTAAAGTTTTATAAAATATTCTAAAATGTCATTTAAAGCCTCTTGAATGGATCCACATTTAAACAAGAACCAAATCCATTATTCACTAGATCAGACTGAAGCTTTCAGCAATTGATTAACTTTATATTCTTCATTGTCCTAAACATCTCTCCATATCAGCAAGGGTTCTGCAACAATTTGAGAAGAAATAGATCAATTTTACTATTTACTGAAGGTTGCAGTAATTTTTAACACAGGCCTTTGAACCTTTTACTGAAATCTGTTTCCACAATTCTGGGAGGTATATACAGTAATTTATCCTACAGGACTAAATTTTTCACATTCCTTACTATTAAGATCTATAGTAAAAATGCAATTATATACCACAAAATTAATGTGTTTAAAGAAAAAATACACCAGCAATATAGAAAAATCTACTGTTATACTTTTATTTTTGAACTTTAAAATTTTATTCTGAAAAAAGGATAATTTCTTTTATTACCTTTAAAAATTATTTACTTTTGATGCTGCATTTATTACTAGCAAAGATTCAGAAAATCACCATTTATATTATTAGAGAATTGGTTTGAGCAAAGAAGAATGTTAGATATGAAAAGACAGTGGGGAAAAAATAGCAGGCAGTATTGTAACAAGCAAAATAATGAAACAAAACAATTTTTAACAATTAATTTTTCCTTTGTCTTCTTAAAATACACAGGAAAATGGAAATAGAAATGAAAGATACTACAAAAGATTAATAGAAAATAAAGAAAAAATGACAATATAGAGAACAGAAAATTTAAAAAGATCAACTGAAATAGCTAACACTAAACATGGTGAATAAAAACTGTGGATGATGATGAAATGGAAAATTATTTAATAATATTTACCTTATAAAAACATATATATTTGAAACCACATTCTAGTACATTCATTGAAGAGAAAAAATATAAAAACATTCCTATTGAAAATATGTAAAGTGGAACTATTTACTTTTATCACTCATATTTAATGTTAGAAATAACAATGAGGCATGAAAAAGTAAATAAAGGAAAAACCACTGGCAGTGAATGAATTAAAACATCTTTATCCATAGATAATATGACTGTATAATTAGAAAATCCAAGAATTTTGGCTAAATATATATATTAATTTGGCAAAGTAGCCAGGTATACAATAAACCTACACAATGACCTACATTTCTAAATATATATGAATACTAAGAATCAGGAAAAACTGAAAGAGAAATGTAAATTATAAATAACAAAATATAATCAAATGTAGGAGCATTTTACTTATCAATATACATAAAAGCTATACAAAATCATTATCATAATAACAGATAATTAAGATAGAACTGAAGAAATAAATGGAAGATCATCTCCTGTTCATGGTTATGCTGTACAAATATAAATTAAAATTAAAATTAAATTAAAATGAATAATTCCAAATTGTTTTAGATTTAATGAAATTCCTGTCAAAATATTAATCAGCTACTTCATAAAATTGTCATAAAAATTCATATGAAAAAACAAAAAATTCACATAAAAACAAAAAAAAGTAAAATTTATGAACCTATATGGAAACTGAAAGACCATCTATTAACATGTTTAGATTAAGTGTTTGATAAACCCAAAGACCCCAGTTTTTGGCATAAAAACTCACTATTTGACAAAAACTGCTGGGATAATTGGAAACTAGTCTGGAAGAAATTAGGCATTGACCCACAGCTAACACCATATACCAAGATAAGGTCAAAATGGATTCATGATCTAGGCATAAAGAATGATATTATAAACAAATTAGAAAAATGTAGGATGGTTTACCTCTCAGACCTGTGGAGGGGGAAGGAATTTGTGACCAAAGAAGAACTAGAGGTCATCATTAATCACAAAATAGATAAGTTTGACTATATCAAGTTAAAAAGTTTTTGTACAAACAAAATGAATGCAGACAAGATTAGAAGTGTAGCAGTAAACTGGGAAAATATTTTTACATCCAAAGGTTCTGATAAAGGCCTCATTTCTAAAACATATAGAGAATTGACTCAAATATATAAGAATTCAAGCCATTCTCCAATTGACAAATGGTCAAAAGATATGAACAGACAATTTTCAGACGAAGAAATTGAAACTATTTCCGGTCACATGAAAAGGTGCTCCAAGTCACTATTGATCAAAGAAATGCAAATTAAGACAACTCTGAGGTACCACTACATACCTGTCAGATTGGCTAAAATGACAGGAAATGATAATGATAGCTGTTGGAGGGGATGTGGGAAAACTGGGACACTGATACATTGTTGGTGGAACTGTGAACGGATCCAACCATTCTGGAGAGCAATTTGGAGCTATGCTCAAAAAGTTATCAAACAGTGCATACCCTTTGACCCAGCAGTGTTTCTACTGGGCCTATATCCCAAAGAGATTTTAAAGGAGGGAAAGGGACCCACATGTGCAAAAATGTTTGTGGCAGCCCTTTTTGTAGTGGCAAGAAACTGGAAATTGAAAAGATGCCCATCAATTGGAGAATGGCTGAATAAACTATGGTATATGAATGTTATGGAATATTATTGTTCTGTAAGAAATGACCAACAGGAGGATTTCAGAGAGGATTGGAGAGACTTGCATGAACTGATGCTGAGTGAAATCAGCAGAACCAGGAGAACATTATACACAGCAACAAGACTATACGATGATCAATTTTGATGGACATGGTTCTCTTCAACAATGATGTGATTCAAACCAGTTGTGCTGCGATGAAGATAGTCATATACATCCAGAGAGAGGCCTGTGGGAACTGAGAGTGAACCACAACACAGCATTTTAACGCTTTCTGTGAATATTTCCATGCATTTTGTTTTCCTTCTTAGGTTGTTTTTTTCTTCTTCTCTTTCTAGATCTGATGTTTCTTGCGCAGTAAGATAACTGTATAGATATATATACATGTATTGTATTTGTCATATAATTTATCCTATTTAGCATGTATTAGATTACCTGTCATCTAGGGGTGGGGGTGGGGGGAAGGAAAGGAAAAGCTTGGGAAAAAAAAAGTTTTGTTTTTTTTTTTGTTTGTTTTTTGTTTTTTTTTTGCAAAGGTCAATGTTGAAAGGTCACTCATATGTTTTGTAAATAAAAAGCTTTATAAAAAAATGGATAGATTAAAAAATAAAAACACAAGAGAATACTTAAAAGACAACAACAATAATATCATATCAAAATTTATAGTATGCAGCCATAAATTTTCTTTGGGGATGAATTTATGTTACTAAGTGCTTATATTAACAAAAGAAGAAAATAAAATAATAGGCTTACACCTCAATGCATGAGAGAAAGAATAAAACAATAAATGATCCTAAGGAAAGTTCAAAAACAAAACAGAAAAAAAGATTACAAAGACAAGTACAAATATAAGTTAAATAGAAAATTAAAGGATAATTTGGTTGACAAAATCTAGGACTAATGAAATAAATATAAAACAAACTTGGCAAATTTAGCAACAAAAAAAATCCTTTTAAATAAAAAAGAACAAAAAAGCATAGCTTAGGAATTCAATACAGCACATTCTAATAAATTAGATGACTAGCTGCAAATATATAAATGATCTAAGCTGATCCAAGAATAAATCAGTAATTTTAAAGAGGCAATTCAGAGAAAACATGTAAAACACATCATTAAAAAAAGTATCTAAAATACTCAAATGGATTTTTAACTTAATAATTGAGAAGTTCTCTATAATAAATCAGAATGCATCAATCTATGCTCACTAATTCTGTATGACACTTGTTCATTTCTTTCCTAAAGTTCAATACAGGCAATCCATACAACATTCTGGAGGCCTACATACTTTTCGATTATCACCTGAGCACCAGGGGAGTACTCTATTAATTGCCAACCTTTTCCAACTGAACAACTCTTTTATCACACATATCTTGAGGTTCTTTATTCTTAGGAATTGTATGATAGCACTGGTGCACATCCACCACATATCTCTCTATAATCATCTATGTTATGCACATTTTTAGTTTTTTAGGGGCAGTGAAAATCTCCCGATTTTACTCCCTTACAGCAACACTGGTAATATATGATCATTAACTTGGGGTCAATTGGAGAGCTTTGAAATTTCCCAAAAATTATCCAAATTACTCTTCTGGTCCTGTTCAAATCTGAACTCAACTCACTGTCCATTTACACTGTTTGAACTTAATTTACATGTTAGACCAATTTTACAGGGTGTCATACATCCAAATGCATGTTAAAATATGTTCCCCTGTGAACGGATGCAGCCATTCTGGAGAGCAATCTGGAAATATGTTCAAAAAGTTATCAAACTGTGCATACCCTTTGACCTAGCAGTGTTTCTATTGGGCTTATATCCCAAAGAGATCTTAAAGGAAGGAAAGGGACCCACATGTACAAGAATGTTTGTGGCAGCCCTTTTTGTAGTAGCTAGAAACTGGAAACTGAATGGATACCCATCAATTGGAGAATGGCTAAATAAATTAGGGTATATGAATGTCATGGAATATTATTGTTCTGTAAGAAACAACCAGCAGGATGATTTCAGAGAGGCCTGGACAGACTTGCATGAACTGATGCTAAGTGAAATGAGCAGAACCAGGAGATCATTATACATGGCAACAACAAAACTATATGATGATCAATTCTGATGGACATGGTTCTCTTCGGCAATGAAATGTTTCAAACCAGTTCCAATTGTTCAGTGAAGAAAGCCATATACACCCAGAGAGAGGGATACGAATGTGGACCACAACATAACATTTTCATGTTCTTTATTGATGTTTGCTTGCATTATGTTTTCTTTCTCAGATTTTTTCTTGTAGATCTGATAACTAAAAATATGTATACATATATTCGATTTATCAAGTATTTTAACATAACTAATATGTAGTAGACTTCCTGCCATCTAGGGAAGGAGTTGGGGTCAGGGGAAAAAATTTGTAACAGAAAGCTTTGTAAGGGTCAATGTTGAAAAATTACCCATACATATGTTATGCAAATAAAAAGCTTTAATAAAATGAAAAAAAAATTTAAAAGTTCCAAATATGCTCATAATTATCCATTATCACTATATTAGAAATGAGTTTGTAATCAATCTCCTATTGCCTTCTTTTTCTCTTCGACAACTATGTCAACTACTGGCTTGATGACTAATGTCATTTCTGGATATTGAATATATCCTATTTAAATTCCTGAATAATATTATTAGAATCAGTTTCAAATTACTTTATTTGTCTATTCTCCCACTTCTTATTTTCAATTTTTTTAGGGATAATTTTAATTGTATACTTATCTTTTTTCTCATTATTCTTCTTGTTCTTTTAACAATTCTTGTCTCATTTCTAATGAGTCGATGAGCTAACTGTATACAGATAACTCAAAAATAACTTCCAAAACAATAAAAAATCTCTTCCCATTTGTTAAAATATAAACCATTTGATTCTTCATGGTATGATTTGGTTCTTGCCAAATCATTTTGGCTAGTGCCTACTCAATTTTTTCCCAAAGAAAAGTATGATATAGTGGATTCATGATATAGTGGCATAAGTCTTTTGTATGATATACGAGTCTTTATCTTCTTCCATTCCTTCTTGCTGAATCACACTTTCCTATATATTTCTCCCTCTCCCCACCTTTCCTACCTTTGCAATGGAGTTAATTTTGTTGAATTTCTCTACCACTTCAGCTTTAGCAACCAATACTGGTACCTTAGCTGCAGTAATTTTCTTTATTTTATTTTTTTATTTTAAAGCTTTTTATTTGCAAAACATATGTATGGATAATTTTTCAACATTGACCCTTACAAAGATTTACGTTACAAATTTTCCCCCCAGTCCCCACCCTTCCCCTAGATGGCAGGAAGTCTACTATATGTTAATTATGTTAAAATACTTGACAAATCGAATATATGTATACATATTTTTGTAGTTATCTTGCTGTGCAAGAAAAGTCGGATCTACAAGAAAAAAAATCTGAGAAGAGAAACTTAATGCAAGCAAACATCAATAGAGAGCATGAAAATGTTAGGCTGTGGTCCACATTTCATATCCCTCTCTCTAGGTGCATATGGCTTTCTTCACTGAACAATTAGAACTGGTTTGAAACATTTCATTGTTGAAGAGAGCCATGTTCTTCAGAATTGATCATTATATAGTCTTGTTATTGCCATGTATAATGATCTCCTGGTTCTACTCATTTCACTCAGCATCAGTTCATACAAGTCTCTCCAGGCCTCTCTGAAATCATCCAGCTGCCGTAACTTTCATACAGAATGCTACTCAATGCAAATACACAGAGACAGGAAACAAGGACTTTATGTTTCCCTAATATCCCAAGAATATCAGTGGAATAATATTTTTTCTACATATTTCAATCAACTTTATGATAGTAAACAAAGTATCTTCTATGAAAAATCAGGCAGGCTTTGAAAAAACTTACCTGCTCCTTTTGCCTATCCCTATCAAGGATGCTGTCAATGTATGTAGAAGATTTTTTTTAATTATGTAGATGGGGGCAGCTAGATGATGCAGTGGGTATAACACCAGCACTGAAGTCAGGAGGACCTGAGTTCAAATTTGGCCTCAGTCACTTAATACTTCCTAGCTATGTGACCTTGGGCAAGTCACTTAACCCCAATTGCCTCAGCCAAAAAAAAAAAATTATGTAGATAGGAAAATAGACCTATAGGTAAGAATATATTTGTGCTGTCTTGGTCACTTGAAAAATATTAGTAATAGAGTTTGAGATTATTCCATGTCTTTGCCATCTTTGCCTTTTTCAGATATCTTGAAAATAGATCTTTCATCACCCTCAAAATTATCACCTCTAGCCTGGCCTCGGGTATGAATGCTTTAATTTTATAATAATCACCAATTTCAAAACACATTAAAACAAAATTAAAAGCAGGCATCTATTTTGCATTTTCTTCACTAAAAATAAAAGACTAGTCCTAAAACAGTAAAGTTTTTACTATGAGATAATCAAATCAAATCTTGCCAATGGAAAGCTTCTGTGAATTTTCAGTTATGTTTTTGGAGGTTGTCACATTTATAAATAATTATTTGGAATGCTGTATGCTACTCAAACAGAAAAGATACATATGTCTGCATTGTTCTGTTTACTGCATGTGATACAAAAGAAAAAGAACAGCTCTTGTTAACTTTCTAGTTGAATAGACAAAATACATGTATATGAAAATTAAAATTCTGTAGGAATTCAGAATAAGTAGAAGTAATTGGAATGAGCAAGTACTCTGTTAATAAAGAAATTCAAACTTAATATAGTCACATGAAAAAATACTCCAAATCATTATTGATTAGAAAAAATGCAAATTAAAACAATTTGAGACATTATTGCATACCTATCATGTTGCCTAAAATTAGAGAAGTGGAAAATAATAAATGTTGGAGACGATGTGGAAAAACTGGAACATTAACACATTGTTGGTGGAACTGTGAATTGATCCAGCCATTTTGGAGAACAATCTGGTATTATGCTCTAAAAGTTATAAAACTGGGTATAACCCATCGATACTACTATGAGATCTGTTTCCCAAAGTGATCAGGAAAAAGGAAAAGAACCTGTATGTTCTAAAATATTTATAGCAGCTCTCTTTGTGGTGACAAAGAACTAGAAATTGAGAGAATGCCCATCAATTTCAGAATGGTCAAATGAATTGTGGTATATGATTGTGATAGAATGCCATTGTGCTGTAATAAATTATGAACTGGTAAAGCTTGGAAATAATTGTTTGACATAATGAAAAGTGAAGTGAGTGGAATCAAGAGAATGTTGCATATAGTAACAGCAATATTCTTTGAAAAATAATTGTAGGCACCCAGAGAGAGGGATGCGAAATGTGGACCACAACATAACATTCTCATACTCCTTGATTGACGTTTGCTTACATTGTGTTTCCTTTATCTGATATATCGTTTGTGTAGATAAGATTTTTCTTGCACAACAATGATAAGTTTGGAAATATGTATACATATATTCGATTTGCCAATATTTTAACATAATTAACATGTAGTGGATATCCTGCCATCTAGGGGAGAGGTGGGGAGTTGAGGGGAAAAATTTGTAACGGAAAGCTATGTAAGGGTTATTGTTGAAGAATTACCCACACATATGTTATGCAAATAAAATAAAATAAAATAAATGGCATATCCATTAAAAAAAAAAGAAAAAGAAAAATAATTGTAGGGGGCAGAGCCAAGATGGTGGAGTGCAGACACAACTATGCGATTTCCTCTGATCTTCTCTCAAACCAACAGCAGATTAAGCCTCTAAATTGGTTTTGGAGTCAAAGCACCCACAAATATTTGGAGCACAACACAATTCTAGAAAACGTTATCTTGGAAGACCGTCAGAACAGGTCTGTTTCAGTTGGGCAGAGGGATAGTTTGCTGAGCCCAGACGGCAGCACAGACAGTACAGGAAGTCTGGCCAGGACTCAAAAGTGTGGCAGTTTCTAAGCACCTGGGAAGTTTCTGTGAGCCTCCTAGGCTATTCTGTCCTGGTTGCAAGCAGGTGCTTTGGCAGATCGGCCTTTTGTAAAAGGTAGATTATAAAGCACTGAGAACACCAAACCTGGCTCTGATTGCCCAGCACCAGAAGTAAATCAGCCAAACTGTCCCAGGGCAAATTAAACCAGCTGTTGCTCCTTTGCTTTGAACAGACCTCAAGACTTTAAAAAAAATGAATAAAAAACAAAACAACTCTCACCATAGACAGCTTTTATGGAAAGAGAGAAGAACATACCTCAGATTCTGAGTTTCCTAAAGGGAAATTAACTCCAGAAAAAACCCCAAAGGGAGACATGAGCTGGTCCCCATTTCACAAGGCTTTCCTGGAAGACTGCATAAAGAATCTTAAAAGAGAGTTAGAAGAAAAATAGGGAAATGAAATGAGATCACTGCAAGAAGGATATAATGCCCTACAAAAGAGATATGAAAAAGACACCAATTTATTGAAAAACAAAATTGGTGAAATGGAAAAAGTATGCAATGAACAAACTGGCCAATTACAAAAAGAACTGAAAAAGGAGGGGCAGCTAGGTGGCACAGTGGATGGAGCACCAGCCCTGAAGTCAGGAGGACCTGAGTTCAAATCTGGTCTCAGACATTTAACATTCTCTAGCTGTGTGACCCTGGGCAAGTCACTTAACCTCAATTGCCTCAGCAAAAAGCAAAAAAAAAGAAAAAGAACTAAAAAAGGTAACTGAAGAAAATAATACACTAAAAATTAGAATTTTGTCAAGTATTTTAACATAATTAACATTTAGTGGATTTCCTGCCATCTAGAGGAGGGGTGGGGACTAGGGGGGAAAAATTTGTAACAGAAAGCGTTGTAAGGGTCAATGTTGAAGAATTGCCCATACATATGTTTTGCAAATAAAAAGTTTTAATAATAAAAAAGATAAAAATGAAAATAAAAATTACAACTGAACAAATGGAAGTGAATGAATCAATAAGACTTCAAGAATCAAACAAAAATAAAAAATGAAAAAATAGAAGAAAATATGAAATATCTTCTAGGAAAAACTACTGAGCTGGAAAATAGATCTAGGAGAGACAATCTAAGGATTATTAGATTTCCTAAATGCCATGATGAAAAAAAAAGAACCTAGACACTATCTTACAGGAAATCATGAAAGAAAACTTCCCTGATGTTTTAGAATCAGAAGGTAAAGAAGCCATCAAAAGAATTCACTAATCACTTCCTGAAAGAGACCCCAAAATTAAATTCCCAAGGAATATTGTGGCTAAATTTCAGGACTATCTCACCAAGGAAAAGATATTGCAAGCAGCTAGAAAGAAATAATTCAAATACCAAGGAACTATAATTGGAATCATCCAGGATCTGTCAGCTTCCACCTTAAAGGATTGAAGGGCCAGAAATCAGATATTCCAAAAGGCAAAAGAATTTGGATTACAGCCAAGAATAAGCTATCCAGCTAGAATGAGCATCATCTTCCAGGGAAGAAGATGGATATTTAATGATATAGGTGAATTTCACCTATTTCTAATGAAAAGACCGGATCTGAACAAAAAATATGACCTCCAAACACAGAACTCAAGAGAAGCATAAAAAGGTGAAAAAAAAGAAGTCTTGAGTACTATATTTCTACTATGGGTATACTTAAAGAATGGGGGTATAATTTGATTTTACTTTGATAATATGAAAAAAAACTAGAGGTAGAAGAGGTATCATACTGGAAAAAGAGGGGAAAGGAGGTAAAATAAGGTTTTAAAAAAAGGAGGTAAAAATAAGGTAAAATCTCATGAAGAGGCAAAGAAAACCTAATATAATTGAGGGAAAGAAGGGAGGGGGATGAGCATTGTGTAAATCTTACTCTCATCAGATTGGACTCTAAAAAAGAATATCAGACACATTTCTTTACACAAACTTGTCCCACTTTATAGGGAAGTGGGAGGGAAAGGAGGAAAAGAAAGGGATAGATTAATAGAAGGGGAAATAGAAGAATCAGGGGAAAGGAGTAAAAAAGGGGGAGGGGCTCTAAAGGGGGGAGGATTGTTTGGAGGAGGGGGTCATCAAAAGCAAAATACTAGAGAAGGGGGAAGGGAGAAAGGGGAAAGGAAAAAGAAAAACATAACTTTGGGTAAATAATATGGCAGGGAATACAGAATTAGTTATTTTAACTGTTAATGTGAATGGGATGAACTCTCCCATAAAGCAAAAGCAGATAGAAGACTGGATTAAAAGGCAGAATCCAACAATATGCTGTTTACAAGAAACACATCTAAAGCGTAGAGATACATACAGAGTGAAGGTAAAGGGCTGGAGCAGAATCTATTATGCTTCAGGTGAACAAAAAAAAGCATGGGTAGCAATCCTGATCTCAGACAAGTAAAAGCAAAGATAGACCTAATTACAAAGAAGAAAATTATATCTTCCTAAAGGGTACCATAGACAATGAAGCAATATCAATACTAAACATATATGCACCAAGTGGCATAGCATAGAAATTCCTAGAGGAAAAGTTCAGATAGATGCAAGAAGAAATAGACAGCAAAACTATAATAGTGGGGGATCTCAACCTCCCTCTCTCAGAACTAGATAAATCAAACCACAAAATAAATAACAAAGAAGTTAGGGAGGTAAACAAAATGTTAGAAAAATTAGGTATGATAGATCTTTGGAGGAAATTGAAGGGAGACAGAAAGGAGTTTACTTTTTTTCTCTGTGGTTCATGGAACTTATACAAAAATTGACCATGTGTAAGGGCATAAAAACCTCAAAATCAAATACAGAAAGACAGACATAGTAAATGCATCTTTTTCACATCATGATGCAATAAAAATCACATGCAATACAAGGCCAAGAGAAAATGGACCAAAAGTTAATTGGAAATTAAATAATCTAATCCTAAAAAATGAATGGATGAAAGAGCAAATCATAGACACAATCAATAATTTCTTCCAGGAAAATCATAATAATGAGATAATATACCAAAATTTGTGGGATACAGCCAAAGTAGTTATGAGAGGTAATTTTATACCTCTAGATGCTTACTTGCATAAAATAGAGAAAAAGAAGATCAATGAATTGGGTTTAATATTTAAAAAGCTAGAAAAAGAACAAATTAAAAACCCTCAATTAAATACCAAATTGTAAATTGTGAAAAATAAAAGAGGAGATTAATAAAATGGAAAATAAGAAAATATTGAATTAATAAATAAAACTAAGAGTTGGTTTTATGAAAAAACCAACATAATAGATAAGCTTTTAGTTAATTTGATTAGAAAAAGGAAAAAGGAAAATCAAATTGTTAGTCTCAAAAATGGTAAGGAAGAATTTTCCACCAATGAAGAGGAAATTAGAGCAATAATTAGGAGTTACTTTTTTTATGCCAACAAATTTGATAATCTAAATGAAATGGAAGAATAGCTACAGAAATACAGACAGGTTAACAAAAGAGGAAATAAATTATTTAAATAGCCCCATTTTAGAAAAAGAAATAGAACAAGCTACTAATCAACTCCCTAAGAAAAAAATCTCCAGGGCCAGATGGATTTACATGTGAATTCTACCAAACTTTCAAAGAACAATTAATTCCAATACTATATAAACTATTTGAAAAAATAGGGAAAGGAGGTGTACTACCAAATTCCTTTTATGATACAGATATGGTGCTGATAGCTAAGCCAGGTAGGGTGAAAACAGAGAAAGAAAACTATAGACCAATTTCCCTAATGAATATTGATGCAAAAATTTTAAATAAGATATTAGCAATGAGATTACAGAAAGTCATCCCCAAAATAATACAATATGACCAAGTAGGATTTATACCAGGAATGCAGCGCTAGTTCAATATTAGGAAAACTATCAGCATAATCAATTATATTAATAACTAAAGTAACAAAAATCATATTATTATCTAATTAGTTGCAGACGCTGATAAAATCCAACATCCATTCCTATTAAAAACACTAGAGAGTATAGGAATAAATGGGCTTTTCCTCAAAATGATTAGTAGTATCTACTTAAAACCATCAGCAAGTATCATATGTAATGGAGACAAACTAGAACCATTCCCAAGATCAGGAGTGAAACAAGGCTGCCCACTGTCACCATTACCATTTAACATTGTATTACAAATGTTAGCTTTGGCAGTAAGAGAAGAAAAAGAGATTAAAGGATTTAGAGTAGGTAATGAGGAAACCAAATTATCACTCTTTGCAGATGACATGATGGTATACTTAGAAAACCCTAGAGACTCAACTAAAAAACTATTAGAAATAATTCACAACTTTAGCAAAGTTGCAGGATACAAAATAAATAAATCCACATAAATCATCAGCATTTTTATATATTACCAATAAAGTTCAGCAGTAAGAGATACAAAAAGAAATTCCATTCAAAATAACTGTTGATAGTATAAAATATTTGGGAATCTATCTGCCAAGGGAAAGTCAGGAACTATATGAACTAAACTACAAAACACTTTTCACACAAATAAAATCAGACCTAGTCAATTGGAAAAACATTAAGTGCTCATGGGTAGGCCGAGCGAATATAATAAAAATGACAATACTACCCAAACTAATTTACTTATTTAGTGACATACCAATCAAACTCCCAAGAAATTATTTTACATATCTAGAAAAAAATAAGAGCAAAGTTCATTTGAAAGAACAAAATATCAAGAGTTTCAAGAGAATTAATGAAAAAAAGGCTGATGATGGTGGGCTTGCTGTACCAGATCTAAAACTATATTATAAAGCAGCGGTCATCAAAACCATTTGGTACTGGCTAAGAAATAGAGTAGTCGATCAGTGGAATAGGATAGAAACACAAGACAAACTAGGCAATAACTACAGCAATTTAGTCTTTGATAAACCCAAAGACCCCAGCTTTTGGGATAAATACTCACTATTTGGCAAAAACTGCTGGGAAAATTGGAAACTAGTGTGGAAGAAATTAAAGCTTGACCCCCATCTAACACCACATACCAAGATAAGATCTAAATGGGTTCATGATCTGGATGTAAAGAGTGATATTATAAGTTAATTAGAGGAACCTAATATAGTTTACCTCTCAGACCTATGGAGATGGAATAAACTTATGTCCAAAGAAGAACTGGAACTCTTAATTGAACACCAGATAGATAATTTTGACTATATTAAGTTAAAAAGTTTTTGTACAAATAAAACCAATGCAGTCAAGATTAGGAGGGAAGCAATAAATTGGGAAATCATCTTTCCATTTAAGGGTTCTGATAAAGGTCTCATCTCTAAAATATATAGAGAATTGTCTCATATTTATAAGAATTCAAGCCATTCTCCAATCGATAAATGGTCAAAGGATATGAACAGACAATTTTCAGAGGATGAAATTAAAACTATTTGTAGTCATATGAAAAGGTGCTCCAAATAACTATTGATCAGAAAAATGCAAATTAAGACAACCCTGAGGTACCACTACACACCTGTCAGATTGGCTAAAATGACAGGAAAAGATAATGATGAATGTTGGAGGAAATGTGGGAAGGCTGGGACATTGATGCATTGTTGGTGGAACTGTGAACAGATCCAGCCATTCTGGAGAGCAATTTGGAGCTATGCTCAAAAAGTTGTCAAACTGTGCATACCCTTTGACCCAGCAGTGTTTCTATTGGGCTTATATCCCAAAGAAATCATGAAGGAAGAAATGGGCCCCACATGTACAAGAATGTTTGTGGCAGCCCTTTTTGTAGTGGCTAGAAACTGGAAACTGAATGGATGCCCTTCAGTTGAAGAATGGCTAAATAAATTATGGTATATGAATATTATGGAATATTATTGTTCTGTAAGAAACGACCAGCACGATTTCAGAGAGGCCTTGAGAGACTTGCATGAACTGATGCTGAGTGAAATGAGCAGAACCAGGAGATCATTATACACGGCAACAACAATACTATATGATGATCAATTCTGATGGACATGGCTCTCTCAACAATGAAATGTTTCTTTTTTTAATTTATTTTTATTTTTAATTTTTTGCTTTTTTGTTGAGGCAATTGCCCAGGGTCACACAGCTAGGAAGTATTAAGTGTCTGAGACCAGATTTGAACTCAGGTCCTCTTGAGTTCAGGGCTGGTGCTCTATCCACTGCACCACCTAGCTTCCCAACAATGAAATGTTTCAAACCAGTTCCAATTGTTCACTGAAGAAAGCCATATACACCCAGAGAGAAGGATGTGAAATGTGGACTACAACATAATATTTTCATGCTCTCTATTGATGTTTGCTTGCATTGTGTTTCCTTTATCTGATTTTTCTTTCTTGTAGATATGATTTTTCTCGCACAACAATAATAAGTGTGGAAATATGTATACATATATTCGAATTGTCAAGTATTTTAACATAATTAACATGTAGCAGACTTCCTGCCATCTAGGGGAGAGGAGGGGATTGGGGGTAAAATTTGTAATGGAAAGCTTTGTAAAGATCAATGCTGAGGAACTACCCATACATATGTTATGAAAAAAAAAAAAAAAAAAAAAAACACCTAAAAAAATAAATAAATAAATAAAGTTTGGAGGAGAATGCTGGAAGAGTTCAGCAGAGTTACTGCCTCTCCCCTGCCAAAGTACCTCTCTGGGTACTTTGAATCACTGCAATTTGATTTCCTCATAGATCATGGTGTCTCAACATTTGGAGCCGTAATAAAATCACAGGAGAAACTGATGTTTAAAAAGATTATTTTTTTTTTCAGCAGTGAGTAGTTTCCACTCATTTCTAAGTCTGCAAACTTTTCCAGATACCATCTAGCCTTCTGACATCTTTCTCCTGCTCCACTGTGGGCTCCGCTCAATGTCCATCTCCTGTCTAGGAGGATACGGTGATGCAATACCTCAGTGGACCCATCCAGCTGAAGCTGGCAATCTGTGCAAGACACATTATCCACCTGCCTCAACTTGTTCTCAGATAATATGGATGGCAAAAATGGATGTCTTTTTAATAATGTACAGATTTCTCTGAAGAGGCTTTGCAAAGGGCCACAGCTCAATGCAATTAATAAATCATATATAAATAGAAAAAAATAATAACTGTCCATAGTATAAAATATTTGGGAATCTATCTGCCAAGGAACAATCATGGACTATACAAACTAAACTACAGAACACTTTCCACACAAATAAAGTCAGACCTAATCAGCTGGAAAAACATCAAGTGCTTATGGGTAGGCCGAGCAAATATAATAAAAATGACAACACTACCCAAACTAATTCACTTATTTAGTGCCATGCCAATCAAACTCCCAAGAAATTCTTTTACAGATCTAGAAAAAATAGTAGCAAAGTTCATTTGGAAGAACAAAAGGTCAAGAATTTCAAGGGAATTAACGAAAAAAAAAAGAAGTCTGATGAGGGTGGCCCTGATGTGCCAGATCTAAAACTATATTATAAAGCAGTGGTCATCAAAATCTTTTGGTACTGGCTAAGAAATAGAGTAGTCGATTGTGGAATAGGATAGGATCACAGGACAAACCTGGCAATAACTATAGCAGTCTAGTGTTTGATAAAACCAAAGACCCCAGCTTTTGGGATAAATACTCACATTTCAACAAAAACTGCTGGGGAAATTGGAAACTAGTATGGAAGAAATTAGGGCTTGACCCACACATAACACGACACACCAAGATAAGATCTAAATGGGTTCATGATTTAGATATAAAAAGTGATATTATAAGCAAATTAGAAGAACATAGGATAGTTTACCTCTCAGACCTGTGGAGAAGGAAGGAATTTGTGTCCAAAGAAGAACTGGAACTCTTAATTGAACACCAGATAGATAATTTTGATTATATTAAGTTAAAAAGTCTTTGTACAAATAAAACTAATGCAGACAAAATTATGAGGGAAGCAATAAATTGGGAAATCATTTTTACATTTAAGGGTTCTGATAAAGGCCTCATTTCTAAAATATATAGAGAATTGACTCATATTTAAAAGAATTCAAGTCACTCTCCAATCGATAAATGGTCAAAGGATTATTAACAGACAATTTTCAGATGATGAAATTAAAACTATTTCTAGTCATATGAAAAAGGTGCTCCAGGGGCAGCTAGGTGGCTCAGTGGATAGAGCACCAGCCCTGAAGTCAGGAGGACCTGAGTTCAAATCTGGTCTCAGACACTTCCTAGCTATGTGACCTTGGGCAAGTCACTTAACCCCAATTGCCTCAGCAAAAAGCAAAAAAAAAAAAAAGGTGCTCCAAATCTCTATTGATCAGAGAAATGAAAATTAAGACAACTCTGAGGTACCACTACACACACCTGTCAAATTGACTAAGATGACAGGAAAAAATAATGACGAATGTTGGAGGGGATGTGGGAAAACTGGGACACTGATACATTGTTGGTGCAAATGTGAATGGATTCAATCATTCTGGAGTTCCATAATTTGTAACTATGCTCAAAAAGTTATCAAACTATGCATACCCTTTGACCCTTTGGGCTTATATCCCAAAGAAATCTTAAAGGAAGGAAAGGGACCCATATGTGCAAAAATGTTTGTGGCAGTAGCCCTTTTTGTAATGGCTAGAAACTGGAAACTGAATGGATGCCCATCAACTGGAGAATGGCTGAATAAATTATTGTATATGAATGTCATGGAATATTATTGTTCTGTAAGAAACGACCATCAGGATGATTTCAGAGAAGCCTGGAGAGACTTGCATGAACTAATGCTGAGTGAAATGAGCAGAACCAGGAGATCATTATACACGGCAACAATAAGACTATATAATGATTAAATCTTAGGAACGTGACTCTCTTCAACAATGAGATGTTTCAAACCAGTTCCAGTTGTTTAGTGATGAAGAAAGCCATATACACCCAGGGAGAGACCTGTAGGATCTGAGTGTGGACCATAATATAGCATTTTCATACTCTCTATTTATGTTTGCTTGCATTAGGTTTTCCTTCTCAGGTTTTTTTTCTTGTAGATCCAATTTTTCTTGTACAGCAAGATAACTGTATAAATATGTATACATATATTCGATTTGTCAAATATTTTAACACAATTAACATGTATTAGACTTCCTGCCATCTAGGGGAGGGGGTGAGAAGAGAAGGTAGGGGGAAGGCGGGAAAAATGTGTAACAGAAGACTTTGCAAAGGTCAGTGTTGAAAAATTACCCATGTATATGTTTTGCAAATAAAAAGCTTAAAGAAAAAAAAAGAAAAATAATTGTGAACCACTAAGTTATTCTCAGTACCATAAATAACCAAGTCACCTATTAAGGACTTATGAAGGAAGATGCAATCCACCGCCAGAGAAAGAGCTGATAAATAGAGGTTCACATAGTATTTATTTATAAATTTGTGTCAAATAGTAGTGACCTTCTCTAGTGCAAGGTGGGGAGGAAGGCATATAATACATTATTCAAAATGTAACAAAAAATAACTAAAATTAATTTTTAAAAAAGTAACTGGGAGCTAAATTCTAAGAAGTCTATTCTAATTCTATAATAATTCTATAGAATTAGATTTTTGAGGATGTACTGAATTTGGATAATCAGCCTGAATGGAATTTAACAAATTAGAGTTAAATGAATTCTAATCTCTGGACACTCTAATATAACTAATCAAGAAAAGCTCTGCCATTTCTACTTGTGACACCTCAAGCAAATACTTAATGTCTTTGGCCTTCAGTTTCTTGACTGCTAGGGACTCTTTCCACTCTAAATCTATGACACTATGAGCTTAAGAAAAGGAAAACTGAACAAGAGTATTTCAAAAAAAAAGCCATTTTAATTACCTGTACTTTTCTTGCTGTTTCCCAAAAAGATGCCAACTCAGATTTTAAATAGTTATTCTCTTTATGCTCTTGGCTAAAAGACAAATGCAAAGTCTAGAAAAGAAAAAGCAAATAAAAATTTTTCTTGACATGTAAAGGATTTCTTAAAGTTACCTGCTCATCTTCAAAGCTTTTATTTTAGGTATTGTCCCCACTATTATAAGATACAGACTGTTACCACCATTTCATAATTAGCTAAATTCTACTCTATACTTAGAAATATCACAAAAAGATTTCTTAGAGTTTTTAAAAGTTTTGTGAAGAATATGGATAGCCACAACCCAATTTTCTATTTCTAAATTATTTATCAAATAGTTCACTCAGTTATGCAAAGATTTTAGAACCCCAACTGGAGGAGACAATTTTACATTTGATTTAACTGACCACCTAATTTTCATCATCCTCCATAATTTTTAAACTCTAAAAATAAGGTAGTATACTTCTATGTAATTTGTACATTTAGAATCCCTCATCTTACAAATTCAAAATCACATTGAAACCAAGGTCTCTTTACATTAAGTTTATATGTAAATGTAGGATTTAAATTAATACAAAGAATGGAGAAGTCAAAATTATTCACTTAAAAGAAACAACTTGGGAAGGGTAAAATAATCTGATTTAAAAAAAAAAAACCCTGGGGGGGGGGGCAGAGCCAAGATGGAGAACTGCAGACAGCTTTCTCTGTGAGCTCCTGAGACCCCTCACACCCAGACAAATTGAGCCTCCGAACTGGTTCAGGAGTGAGGGCTCCACCAAACACTTGGACTACAATGCACTTCTATCAACAATCTACTTTGAAAAAAACATCAGAGGTTAGCCTCAGGGGAAATCAGCCGCTGGGCGCAATCAGACACCAGCCGGGGCGGAAGTCAGGGCTGAGATAGAGGGGCATATTTTAGGCACCCAGGAAGCCCCTGAGAGACGCCTGGGCCCCTTTGCCTTGCTTGCGGACAGGTGCTTTGGCAGATCTGCCTTTGGTAAAGGGTGGATTGAGAGCAGCTGAAAACGTGGTCCTAGTGCAAATCTAGCCCGACCAGCCACAGACCGGAAGTCAACTCAGCAAACTGCCCCAGGGCAAATTGAAACTGCAGCAATATTCCCTGCTGGTGACTGATACATCAACTCAAAAGCATGAGCAAGAAGAAGAAAGCTCTCACCATAGACAGATTTTACGGAGAGAAACTAGAGAAGTCCCCAGATCCTGAGATTCTGAAAACAATCCCAGATGAAGCCACAAAGGCGGACTTAAGCTGGTCTCCCTTCCAGAAGGCTTACCTGGAAGAATGCATAAAGAATCTCAAAAGAGAGTTAGAAGAATGGGGAAATAAATTGAGATCAGGACAACAGAGATATCAAAAACTGGAAAACAGGACTGGTGAATTGGAAAAAGAAAACAATTCACTGAAAAATAAAATTGGTGAATTGGAAAAAATCACCAATTCACTGGAAAATAAAAATGGTGAATTGGAAAAAAACAACAATTCACTGAAAAACAAAATAGGTGAATTGGAAAAAATCACCAATTCACTGGAAAATAAAAATGGCGAATTGGAAAAAGACAACAATTCACTGAAAAACAAAATTGGTGAACTGGAAAAAGACAACAATTCATTGAAAAATAAAATTGGGGGGCAGCTAGGTGGCGCAGTGGATAGAATACCAGCCCTGAAGTCAGAAGGACCTGGGTTCAAATCTGGTCTCAGATACTTAACATTCCCTAGCTGTGTGACCCTGGGCAAGTCACTTAACCTCAATTGCCTCAGCAAAAAAAGCAAAAAAAAGAAAAAGAAAATCGGCAAAATGGAAAAAGAATGCATTAAATCAAGAAATTGAATTGGCCAGCTACAAAAGGAGCTAAAAAAGATAACTGAAGAAAATAATACTCTAAAAATTAAAATTGAACAAATAGAAGTAAATGACTCAATAAGACTTCAAGAATCAGTCAAAGAAAAACAAAAAAATGAAAAAATAGAAGAAAATATGAAATATCTTCTAGGAAAAACAACTGAGTTGGAAAACAGATCCAGGAGAGACAATTTAAGGATTATCGGACTCCCTGAAAGCCACGATAAAAAAAAAGAACCTTGATGCTATCTTCCAGGAAATCATGAAAGAGAATTGCCCTGATGTTTTAGAATCAGAAGGCAAAATTGGTATTGAAAGAATTCACTGATCACCTCCTGAAAGAGACCCCAAAATTAAAACCCCAAGGAATATCGTGGCCAAATTCAGGACTATCACACCAAGGAAAAGATATTGCAAGCAGCTAGAAAGAAACAGTTCAAATACCGAGGAATTGTAATTAGAATTACACAGGATCTGTCAGCTTCCACAATGAAGGATCGAAGGGCCTGGAATCAGATATTCCGAAAGGCAAAAGAACTTGGATTACAGCCAAGAATAAGTTATCAAGCTAGAATGAACATCATTGTCCAGGGAAGAAGATGTTCATTCAATCATACAGGAGAATTTCACCTATTTCTAATGAAAAGCCCAGATCTGAACAAAAAATTTGACCTCCAAATGCAGAACTCAAGAGAAGCATAAAAAGGTAAAAAGGAAAGAACTCTTGAGAACTATATTTCTACTATAGGTAACCTTAAAGAATGGGGGTATAATTCAATTTTTCTTTGATAATAATGGAAAGGAAATTAGAGGTAGAAGGGATACCATACTGAAAAAAAGGGGGTGAAGGAGGCAAAATAAAGTAAAAATAAAGGAGGTAAAATAAGGTAAAATCTCATAAAAAGACATAGAAGATCTAATATAATTGAGGGAAAGAAGGGAGGGCGATGAGTATTGTGTAAACCTTACTCTCATTAGATTGGACTCTAAGAGAATATATCAGACACATTTGGCTTCAAAGAAAGGCCTGACCCTCCTTGTGGGAAGGTGGGAGGGAAAGGAGGAAAGGAAAGGGATAAACTAATAGAAGGATTAGGGGAAAGGTATAAAGGGGAGGGAGGGACTCTAAAGGGGAGGGCTATTGGTGGGAGGTGCTCATCACAAATAAAGTACTGGGGAGGGGGGAAGGGAGAGGGGAAAGGGAAGAGAAAATCATAACTCAGGATAAATAAGATGTCAGGAAATACAGATATAGTTATGTTAACTGTGAATATAAATGGGATGAACTCTCCCATAAAATGGAAGCGGGTAGGAGACTAGATTAAAAGCCAAAATCCTACAAATTGTTGTTTACAAGAAACACATCTAAAACATAGAGATACATACAGGGTAAAGGTAAAGGGCTGGAGCAGAATCTTCTATGCTTCAGGTGAACAAAGAAAGGCAGGGGTAGCAATCCTTATCTTGGATCAAGTAAAAACAAAAATAGATCTAATTAAAAGAGATAAGGAAGGAAAGGGTACCATAGACAATGAAGCGGTATCAATACTAAACATATATACACCTAGTGGTATAGCATCCAAATTCCTAGAGGAGAAACTAACAGAGATGCAAGGAGAAATAGACAGTAATACTATACTAGTGGGGGATCTCAACCTTGCTCTCTCAGAATTAGATAAATCAAATCACAAAATAAATAAGAAAGAAGTTAGGGAGGTAAACAAAAGGCTAGAAAAGTTAGGTATGATAGATCTCTGGAGAAAATTGAATGGTGATGGAAGGGAGTATACTTTTTTCTCAGGGGTTCATGGAACTTATATGAAAATTGATCATGTATTAGGGCATAAAAACCTCAAAATCAAATGCAGAAAAGCAGAAATAGTAAATGCATCCTTCTCAGATCATGATGCAATAAAACTCACATGTAATATAAGGCCAGGAGAAAATAGACCACAGGTTAATTGGAAATTAAATAATCTAATCCTGAAGAATGAATGGGTGAAAGAACAAATCATAGACACAATTGATAATTTCATCCAGGAGAATGACAATAATGAGACAACATACCAACATTTGTGGGACACGGCTAAAGCGGTTATAAGGGGTAATTTTATATCTCTAGATGCTTGCTTGCATAAAACAGAGAAAGAGAAGATCAATGAACTGGGCTTACAATTTAAAAAGCTAGAAAAAGACCAAATTAAAAACCCTCAATTAAATACCAAATTGGAAATTCTGAAAATTAAAGGAGAGATCAATAAAATTGAAAATAAGAAAACTATCAAATTAATAAATAAAACTAAGAGTTGGTTTTATGAAAAAAACCAACAAAATAGATAAGCCTTTAGCTAATTTGATTAGAAAAAGGAAAAAGGAAAATCAAATTGTTAGTCTCAAAAATGATAAGGGAGAACTTTCCTCCAATGAAGAGGAAATTAGAGCAATAATTAGGAGTTACTTTGCCCAACTTTATGCCAATAAATTTGATAATGTAAACGAAATGGAGGAATATTTACAAAAATATAGATTGCCTAGGTTAACAGAAGAGGAAATAAATTATTTAAATAGCCCCATTTTGGAAAAAGAAATAGAACAAGCTAGTAATCAACTCCCTAAGAAAAAATCTCCAGGGTCAGATGGATTTACATGTGAATTTTACCAAACATTCAAAGAACAATTAATCCCAATACTATATAAACTATTTGAAAAATAGGGAAAGGAGGTGTACTACCAAATTCCTTCTATGACACAGATATGGTGCTGAAAGCTAAGCCAGGTAGGGAGAAAACTGAGAAAGAAAACTATAGACCCATTTCCCTAATGAATATTGATGCAAAAATTTTAAATAAGATATTAGCAATGAGATTACAGAAAGTTATCCCCAGGATAATACACCATGACCAAGTAGGATTTATACCAGGAATGCAGGGCTGGTTCAATATTAGGAAAACTATTAGCATAATCAATTATATTAATAACCAAATTAACAAAAAACATATGATTATCTCAATAGATGCAGAAAAAGCCTTTGATAAAATCCAACACCCATTCCTATTAAAAACACTGGAGAGTATAGGAATAAATGGGCTTTTCCTTAAAATGATTAGTAGTATCTACTTAAAACCTTCAGCAAGCATCATCTGTAATGGAGTCAAACTAGAACCATTCCCAATAAGATCAGGAGTGAAACAAGGCTGCCCACTATCACCATTATTATTTAATATTGTCTTAGAAATGTTAGCTTTGGCAGTAAGAGAAGAAAAAGAGATTAAAGGAATTAGAGTAGGTAATGAAAAAACCAAATTATCACTCTTTGCAGATGACATGATGATATACGTAGAGAACCCTAAAGACTCAACTAAAAAACTACTAGAAACAATTCACAACTTTAGCAAAGTTGCAGGATACAAAATAAATCCACATAAATCATCAGCATTTTTATATATTACCAATAAAGTTCAGCAGCAAGAGATACAAAAAGGAATTCCATTCAAAATAACTGTTGATACTATAAAATATTTGGGAATCTATCTGCCAAGGGAAAGTCAGGAACTATATGAACTGAACTACAAAACACTTTCCACACAAATAAAATCAGACCTAGTCAATTGGAAAAACTTAAAATACTCATGGGTAGGCCGAGCGAATATAATAAAAATGACAATACTACCCAAACTAATTTACTTATTTAGTGCCATACCAATCAAGCTCCCAAGAAATTATCTTACAGATCTAGAAAAAATAGTAGCAAAGTTCATTTGGAAGAACAAAAGGTCAAGGATTTCGAGGGGATTAATGAAAAAAAAAAGGCTGACGATGGTGGACTTGCTGTACTACATCTAAAACTATATTACAAAGCAGTGGTCATCAAAACCATTTGGTACTGGCTAAGAAATAGAGTAGTCGATCAGTGGAATAGGATAGAATCACAAGACAAACTAGGCAATAACTATAGCAATTTACTCTTTGATAAAAACCAAAGACCCCAGCTTCTGGGATAAGTATTCACTATTTGACAAAAACTGCTGGGAAAATTGGAAACTAGTGTGGAGGAAATTAGGGCTTGACCCACATCTAACACCACATACCAAGATAAGATCTAAATGGGTTCATGATCTGGATGTAAGGAGTGATACTATAAGTAAATCAGAGGAACCTAATATAGTTTACCTCTCAGACCTATGGAGATGGAATAAATTTTATGTCCAAAGAAGAACTGGAACTCTTAATTGAAAACCAGATAGATAACTTTGACTATATTAAATTAAAAAGTTTTTGTACAAACAAAACCAATGCAGACAAGATTAGGAGGGAAGCAATAAATTGGGAAATCATCTTTCCATTTAAGGGTTCTGATAAAGGTCTCATCTCTAAAATATATAGAGAATTGTCTCATATTTACAAGAATTCAAGCCATTCTCCAATCGATAAATGGTCAAAGGATATGAATAGACAATTTTCAGAGGATGAAATTAAAACTATTTATAGTCATATGAAAAGGTGCTCCAAATCACTATTGATCAGAGAAATGCAAATCAAGACAACCCTGAGATACCACTACACACTGGTCAGATTGGCTAAAATGACAGGAAAAGATAATGATGAATGTTGGAGGGGATGTGGGAAGGCTGGGACATTGATGCATTGTTGGTGGAGCTGTGAACAGATCCAGCCATTCTGGAGAGCAATTTGGAACTATGCTCAAAAAGTTATCAAACAGTGCATACCCTTTGACTCAGCAGTGTTTCTACTGGGCCTATATCCCAAAGAGATTTTAAAGGAGGGAAAGGGCCCCACATGCGCAAGAATGTTTGTGGCAGTCCTTTTTGTAGTGGCTAGAAACTGGAAATTGAATAGATGCCCTTCAATTGAAGAATGGCTGAATAAATTATGGTATATGAATATTATGGAATATTATTGTTCTGTCAGAAATGACCAGCAAGACGATTTCAGAGAGGCTTGGAGAGACTTGCATGAACTGATGCTGAGTAAGATGAGCAGAACCAGGAGATCATTATACACAGCAATAACAGTACTTTATGACGATCAATTCTGATGGACACGGCTCTCTTCAACAATGAAATGTTTCAAACCACCTCCGATTGTTCACTGAAGAAAGCCATATACACCCAGAGAGAGGGATGTGAAATGTAGACCACAACATAACATTCTCATACTCCTTGATTGATGTTTGCTTACATTGTGTTTCCTTTATCTGATATATCGTCTGTGTAGATGAGATTTTTCTTGCACAACAATGATAAGTCTGGAAATATGTATACATATATTCGATTTGCCAATATTTTAACATAATTAACATGTAGTGGATATCCTGCCATCTAGGGGAGGGGTGGGGAGTTGGAGGGAAAAATTTGTAACAGAAAGCTATGTAAGGGTTAATGTTGAAGAATTACCCACACATATGTTATGCAAATAAAATAAAAATTTTAAATTTAAAAAAAAAAAACCTGGTTCTTTTAAAGATGTGACACTTGGGAAGAAAAACCCCCCAAAAAACCAAACTCTCAAATTACTAAAAAAAAGAAGATAGAAACAATTGAATAAATCCTACAAATGGAGAATTACCATTCTGTAACCTCAGAAGAGAACTGTCTCACAGGGGTAAAGAAGATATATATCAGTAATCTCATTTCTTAACATATGGGGAGACCTAAAAATAGAGGTATTTATTGCATTTCATTGTGAAATTTTGATTTATCTACTATTGTGAAATTTAGTAGACAATATAAATAGGCTTATAATTTTGAAATAACTATTACATATGCATATGCTGTTAACAGCCACAGTCCCGAATGCACTTTGATCACATATTAACACTTAGCAGGCTATTTTCTGATGTATTAGTTGGAAGATTCAGCAGAACTGAAAGCAAAGGCTAAAAAGGAAATAAAAATTATTTAGTGAAAGGAAGAAATAAATACCCTTTCTTTTCTAATGATTTGCAACTTGCCTTTCCATCTTCAAGGAGCTGGGAAATGATGTCATCTTTGGATCCTAAAAGAAAAGATTATGTAATTTTCAATATCTTTGAATCATATAATATTTTTCCTCTGAAAATTCCTTTCTAAAAAAATTTTTGAAATAAGAATTTGGAAGATATTTGTAATAATTTTATTGGCTGGAAATAAAAAAGAAAATTACTAATTGGTGCACAATCTATGTAGAGCATGCTCTACAAGTCATATTTTTAAATTATTAGTCTATTCACTAGAACAATTAAAAAAATATTCTGCAAGGGACAAACCCTTCACTTTAAACAACAATTTAGCTGAACACCAGAAGTAAAATCAAAGTTATATTATTGATGTCTACTGTTAATGGTACCAAATAACATAAGACAATTTTAAAATCTTATCTTATTTTCTCATAGAAAATACTAACTTTCTATCTGTTACATCAAGCTGTCTTTCCTGAATTCCATCTTTTTCTGAGAGATGTGACTATTTTTGAGAGGAAAAAAATACAAGAATACTTTGTTTTGTTCTAATATGATATTCTTAAAAATCAGTACTCATTAGATCCCTTTCACTTATTCTAAATATCTTGAAAAAAACTAGAACAGATTTTTCCTTAATATGTGTGCTAATAATTAGATTTAAGACTTAAAATCACATATTATAAACAAATTAGAAGAACATAGGATGATTTACTTCTCAGATCTGTGGAGGAGGAAGGAATTTGTGACCAAAAAAGAATTAGAGATCATCATTATTCACAAAATAGATAATTTTGATTATATCAAGTTAAAAAGGTTTTGTACAAACAAAACAAATGCAGACAAGATTAGAACTGGGAAAACATTTTTACATTCAAAGGTTCTGATAAAGGCCTCATTTCTAAAATATATAGAGAATTGACTCAAATACATAAGAATTCAAGCCATTCTCCAATTGATAAATGATCAAAAAATATGAACAAACAATTTTCAGATGAAGAAATTGAAACTATTTCTAGTCACATGAAAAGGTGCTCCAAATCACTATTGATCAGAGAAATGCAAATTAAGACAACTCTGAGATACCACTACACACCTGTCAGATTGGCTAAGATGACAGGAAAAGATAATGGTGAATGTTGGAGGGGATGTGGGAAAACTGGGACACTAATACACTGTTAGTGGAACTGTGAATGGATCCAACCATTCTGGAGAACTATCTGGAACTATGCTCAAAGAGTTATCAAACTGTGCATACCCTTTGACCCAGCAGTGTTTCTACTGGGCCTATACCCCAAAGAGATCTTAAAGGAGGGAAAAGGACCCACATGTGCAAAAATGTTTGTGGCAACCCTTTTTGTAGTGGCAAGAAACCGGAAACTGAATGGATGGCCATCAATTTGAGAATGGCTGAATAAATTATGATATATGAATGTTATGGAATATTATTGTTCTCTTTGAGAATTTTAGATCTTTTATAAACACAAAAGCCATTAGTAATTAAACTACTTCAACACAAAGACCTTATTTTCAAAAATCTTGTGAATTCCAGATTTAGCTATGACACCTTAGAGAACTAACAAGATAGTATGATTTCTAAAGTTTCTTTTCATACTTAGTTCAGTCCTCAGCTTTGCACACTCAGACTCCAGTTGTGCTGTTTCTTGTTGTTCTTGATGTAATTGTTCTTTAGTAATCTCTACATTTTTTCTCAAGCTTAAGCAGTCTTGTTGTAGAGTTTTTACCTGTTAGGGAAATTTCATTTTTGTTAAGTAAAAAAAAAAACAATTTAAAATGACTGTAGGGAAATTTCAACTCTTACATTTTTTATAAGCACTCTGCAGTCATGACTTTCTACATAACTCACAATAAGACCTTGAGCACTTAGTCATTTGGACCTCTCTAGGTCTTTATGTCCTCATTTACAAAATGAGGGTGACATAAAAGATGATCTATTAAGTGCTTTCCAGCTTCTAAAATCTGGGAATACCATAAATGTGTAGAAGATGCAATAGCTAAAGATATGAATAGAATCCAAGGTCCATGAAAGGGAAGACCTATTAGATGGCTATTAGGTAACACAGTGGATTGCTAGTGCTAAAATTGAAGTCAAGGAAAAAGACTTAAGTTTGAATCTTGCTTCAGATATTTGTGATCCTAGGCAAGTCTTGTACCTCTTTGGGACCTCAGTTTCCTCATATGTACAATGACGGGGTCCCTTTTTGTTCTAAATCTATGGTCTGAGAATGAATGATCAAATTGCTGAATTTTAATTTTTCTAGTCCTATCATTATAAAAAAACTAACATTTCTATAGTGCTTTAAGGTTTACAAAGTACTTTTCATACATTATCTCATTTCAACATTTCCCCTATTTTAAAACTGAGGATACTGAAGTCCACAGGATTAAATGACTTTAGGGTCTAACAAATATTCTAAATTTGGGGAAAACAGATTTTAAAGGGTTCAGAAGAAAGATAGGTTGGTGGACATGGAGTAAAATGCTAGAGGGGAAGTCAGTTCAGCAGGAAGGGAAGATGTTCAAGAATGAAAATCTAAAGACAAAGGGAATCACTTCTAATAAAGTGGGAAAATGAAATAGGTTTGAAAACACTGATCTGGATGCAGAGGGAATTCACCAAACAAGTTAGATTTTAAAAATATACAGAAAATTGGAGCAAGGCTCAGCAACAGAAGATGAATGAACATGAGAGATGCGATCTTGTAAAAATGACAGGAATGCTAAAGCTCAGAATGAGCTAAAGCTACAGAAGTAAGTGAAGGTTTTCCTTTGATTTTTTTTTGTTTGTTTGTTTAGCTATGTTGAGGAAAAAAGGGGGATAAAAGGGATAGCATTTGGGCTTGGGATGGACAAGACTTGACATCTGACGGCATAAAGAAGGCAAAGCTTCATCATTCTTCTATTTTCTCTGCAAAGTAGAACGATCTTAACATTGGAAAAGACAGAACATAAATGACCTATAGGGGGTTCATACCTGAGATAATAGTAATAATAATAATAATAAAAGAAGACAATAAGAAAACCTTCACTGCCCTTGATGAATCCAGGTCACCTGATCCAGATGAACTATATCCGGGAAAAAATGGCAAATGGCAAATGTAATTGCAGAGCCTTTTCAGTGATATTTAAATGATTCCAGGAAGCAAGAAATGCTGTAAAATTGAAGAAAGGGCAAATGTTTTTACAAGTTTCTAGAAATCTTGCTTCAGATACTTGTGATCCTGGGCAAGTCTTCTACCTCTTTGTGACCTCAGTTTCCTCATCTGTAGAATGAGGGAGTCCTTTCTTGCTCTAACTCTATGATCATAGAGATGAATATTTTTTCTTAAAAGATTATTCAAAAAAAGATTATTCAAAAAAAAATTTTAAAAATTATTCAAAGGATATAAACAATTTCCAGATGATGAAATTAAAGCTATCTATAGTCATATGAAAAAAATACTCCAAATCACTATTAGAGAAATGCAAATTAAAATAACTCCAAGATGCCACCTCATACCTCTCAGATTGGGTAAGATGACAAGAAAAGATAATAATAAATGGAGGGATGTGGGAAAACTGGGGTACTAATGTATTACTAGTGCAGTTGTGAAATGATCCAACTACTCTAGATAGCAATTTGAAACTATGCCCAAAGTGCTATAAAATTGTACATACTTGTTAGTCCAACAGTGCTACTACTGGGTCTGTATCCCAAAGAAATTATAAAGGAGGGAAAAGGACTCACATATGCAAAAATGTTTGTGGCAGCTCTGTTTGTAGTGGCAAAAAATTGGAAACTGAGTAGATGCCCATCAATTGGGGAATGGCTGAATAAGTTATGGAATATAAAAGTAATGGAAAATTATTATTCTAGACAATTTTCAGATGATGAAATTAAAACCATTTCTAGTTATATGAAAAGGTGCTCCAAATCACTATTGATTAGAGAAATGCAAATTAAGACAACTCTGAGGTACCACTACACACCTGTCAGATTGGCTAAGATGACAGGAAAAAATAATGACAAATGTTGGAGGGGATGTGGGAAAACTGGGACACATACATTGTTGGTGCAAATGGATCCAGCCATTCTGGAGAGCAATCTGGAACTATGCTCAAAAAGTTATCAAATTGTGCATACCCTTTGACCCAGCAGTGTTTCTATTGGGCCTATATCCCAAAGAGATTTTAAAGGAGGGAAAGGGACCCACGTGTGCAAAAATGTTTGTGCCAGCCCTTTTTGTAGTGGCTAGAAACTGGAAACTGAATGGATGCCCATCAATTGGAGAATGGCTGAATAAATTATGGTATATGAATGTTATGGAATATTATTGTTCTGTAAGAAACGACCAGCAGGATGATTTCAGAGAGGCCTGGAGAGACTTGCATGAGCTGATGCTGAGTGAAATGAGTAGAACCAGGAGATCATTATACATGGCAACAACAGGACTATATGATGATCAATTCTGATGGACATGGGTCTCTTCAACAATGAAATGTTTTGAACCAGTTCCAATTGTTCAATGAAGAAAGCCATATACACCCAGGGAGAGGGATGTGAAATGTGGACTACAACATAATATTTTCATGCTCTCTATTGATGTTTGCTTGCATTGTGCTTCCTTTCTCTGATTTTTTTTCTTGTAGATATGATTTTTCTTGCACAGCAAGATAAGTGTGGAAATATGTATGCATATATTCGACTTGTCAAGTATTTTAACATAATTAACATGTAGTGGACTTCCTGCCATCTAAGGAAGGGGAGGGACTGGGGGGAAAAATTTGTAACGGAAAGCTTTGTAAGGGTCAATGTTGAAGAACTACCCATACATATGTTTTGCAAATAAAAAGCTTTAATAATAAAAAAAGAAAATTATTGTTCTATAAAAAACGATGAACAATTTGATTTTTAAAAGGCCTGAAAAGAATTACACAAATAAGCTGAACTAGGAATACACTGTACACAGTAACAGTAAGATTATGTGATCACCTAGAAGGATTTGCTTCTTCTCAGCAGTTCCAAGGCAATCCTAATAAACTTTGTATAGGAAATGCCATCCACATCCAGAGAGAGAACTATGGAGACTGAATGTAAATCAACACATGTTATGTTCACTTTTTTTTTCTTTTGTTTTTTTTTCCTCTCGTGGTTTTTCCCTTTTGTTCTGATTTTTCTCTCCCAACATGATTCAAATGTGTATTTAAAAAATTAATGTACACGAATAACCAGAAAAAAAGTTAAAAAAAAGGAGAGATTATGCCAGACTAATCTTGTTTCCTATTTTGACAGGCATACTAAACTATTAGAAGGGAGTGCTACAGATAACATATATTTAACTTTTTGCAAAACATTTAATAAAGCATCTCATACCATTTTAGTAAAGAAAATGGAAAGATCAGGGTTTCTTAGACTTTTCCCACTTGTGACCTCTTTTTGCCTGATAAATTTTTACACAACCCTGTCTTGAATATGAGCTGAGGTGTTTTTGGCAGCATTTATGCACATGCAGGGCTAAATGTGCATGTTGTGTGTTCAAAACCAAAGCTACAATGAAGTTGTATGATACAACACAGGCAAACACTGACAGAAACAAAATGTTATTTTTGTTGGACTTATTACATGTTTGATTTTGAATACATTTTTGATCATTGTATTCGAAAATCTTTTTACTGTTGCCAAATTTTTTGCAATCTCCATATTTAGTTATATGGGGTCGTGTTTAAGCTTTGGATTTAGATGATGATACTTTGGATTCACAATGGTTTAGATTGCCAGATTCAAAAAGCAGTTGTTAATAGTTCAATATCAATCTTGCAGGTCTTCATTGGAATATTTCAGAATCTGTGCTATGTAACATTTTTAACTGATGATTGGAATAAAGGTACAGGTGGTCTAATTATCAATTTTGCAGATTACAAAAAGCTTTTGATCTCCTTGAGAGCAACAGCTGCATTTTTGGCTTTCTTTGCATTCCTAGAGCTTAGCACAGTTCCAGGCACATTGCAAGTGCTTAGTTGCTTGTTAACTGATTGACAATGGGTGACCAAGACAGAATCTAAAAAAATCCTGAGGAACTAGAGCCAGTGGCTGGGCTGAATCTAGAAAGATAAAATTCAGTGGAGATAGATGTAAAATCTTGCACTTGGGATGATTAACTTCACATGTATAAGATTAGAAAAAGTATGGTAGGATAGTTGTTTGTCTGAAAAATATGTGGAGATTTTAGTGAATTGCAAGGTCAATATAAATCAGCAATGAGATATGGCAATCAAAAAAATTAATGTAATCTTGGGTTCCAGAAAGAGGATCATAACTTCCAAGAATAATGGTATGATAGTACTACTCTATTCTGCCTCATCAGACATCACCTCCAGTACTGTATTTAGTTCTAAGTACAACAATTTAAAAAGGACATTGATCAAATAATTGAAGATGGAGAAGGGCCTTGAATCCTTGACATATGAACAATGGTTGGAGAAAATAAGAGATGTTTAGACTGAAAATTAAAAAGGTCCATGGGAGATGTGTTAATTGTGTTCAAGAATTTGAAGGACTATTTTAGCAACAAGATTACAGAAAGTCATCCCCAGGATAATACATCATGACCAAGTAGGATTTATACCAGGAATGCAGGGCTGGTTCAATATTAGGAAAACTATTAGCATAATCAATTATATTAATAACCAAAATAATAAAAATCATATGATTATCTCCATAGATGCAGAAAAAGCCTTTGATAAAATCCAACACCCATTCCTATTAAAAACACTGGAGAGTATAGGAATAAATGGGCTTTTCCT
>JAJPUD010001639.1:61960-95938 GCA_023553655.1 Myrmecobius fasciatus | reverse complement strand
AAAAAAAAAAAAAAAAAAAAGAATTTGAAGGACTGACAAATCAAGTAGGGACTAACTTTGTTCTATTTGTCCCTAGGAGATCAAGCCAGGAACAATGGGTGGAATTTACAGAGGCAATTTAGGCTTGATGTCAAAACTATCTAGCAATTATAGCTATCTAAAAATGAAATAATCTGTATCAAGAGGGAGAGTGAATATATGATCACTAGTAATGTACGTTATAGTAGGGATACTTTTGTTACTTGAATTAAGTGGCTGTTGAGATTGCCTTTCAAATTTCAAATTCTGAGATTCTGCATCTTGCCTAGGGTCATATAGCTAACAAAAGTCTGAGGAAGGATTCAAACCAAAGGATTCCTGATTCCAAATCTACCACTCTAACTACTACACTGTGATGATGATGATGAAGGATAACCATCTGCTAACTGAAAAAGATGCTATGATTATAGATAGTAGCACATAAAATCACTGAATGCCTTGAATGCTCTACACAACGAACCTTAAGATATGATAAATATATTACTTTCCTTGTTCATATTCAAACTAAGAAAGACAAAAACCTTCTTTGTCTTGTTACAATTTAAAATAGGAGTATAAATGCAATTTTATATTATATCCTTTACTTACTGATCTTCCTTACTTCATCCAATAAACCCATAATTGAGAGACTTGCATAATTTTAAGACTAGAAGAAACTTTAGAGATTGTTTAAATAAGGAAATTTTTCTAAAGGCTTATGAAAGGTTAAATGACTTGCTCAAAGACATAGGCTCATGAAACAGTAAATAGAACATCCAGAACTTAAACTCAGGTCTTCTGACTCAAGCGTTTGGTGTTTCTTCCATTACACCATGTTGTTTCCATTATGTTTACTGTGACAGAGAAAACTATTAAGGTTAAAATTGTTGTCAGAAAATTATTAAAGAAAAATGAATGATTATTAAATCTAGGCAAAATCATGATCTAGAGATTTAGGTGTAAAAGTATATTTTCTTCCTGATTCATTTTGTCATAAAAATGAACAAGAGAATCCTGATTCTCACCTACCTGTTCTCGCTCCAATTCAACTGTTGTTTCCATATCCTGTACTTTGCACAGCATAGCTGCTTGGGATTCCTCAAGAGATTCCCGCAAATTCTTCTCCTGGGATAGTTGTTCCCTTAGCTACAAGGTAACACAAATATTAAATCACAAAGACTAAAAGAGGATCATATTGATTTGACAAGAATTAAAACAACTGTCACCAGTTCACTGAACAATACCATCATATTAACAAACTCTATAATTCAGAAATTTTGTTTCTTCCTAATAAACTGAATCTGCTAAGTACTATCTATTTGAACATGAGCAAGTCAATTAACCCCTATAAGCCTCAGTTTCCCTATCTGTAAAAAGAGAGGGCTGGATTAGGTATCTAAAGTTTCAGTTCTAAATTATATGATTTAGTAGAGCAAAACAAAAGATCAAGAATGTAAACATATGACTTAATTCTGAAGTTATTTTGCAAGTGTTCTAGGTTCCCTTATTTCCTTACTAACAGACACAGAACTCCCATTTATCAAAATAAACAAGAGTTACTGGATAGAGTTTTATTTAAACCTGCATTCCGAACTACAAACATAATTCTGATTGAGTTAGATACTCTGAAATAAAATTTATTATCATCTTATTATATCAAAGGATAATAACAACTACTAATACAACACAGCTGGAAGGAAAAGATGAATAATAAGTTTGGGAAACTGGTCATAAATCTGGCATAAGGCATGATACATTAGTGACAGGCAAATTTAATAACATAGAAATCTTACAGAATTATATCACTTAACTGGAACAGCTAAGAAGCACAAAATTTACCTTAATGATAATTTTATTTATAGAACGATAATATTTCATTACTTTCATATATCATAACTTATTCAGCCATTTATCAATTGATGGGCATCCATTCATTTTCCAATTCTTTGCCATCACAAAAAGAGGTGCTACAAACATTTTTGCTGGGTCTTTCCCCCTCTTTTATGATTTCTTTGGGAAAAAGATCCAGTAGTAGCACCACTGGATCAAAGAATGCAGTTTCATAGCTCTTTATATATACTCTGTCACTCAGGTAAATAAATTATGAAACTATCCATAGAAGTTTAGTTAACAATGCTGGTCAAATAAAGTTAATCTGGTTAAATATAATTCACAATTATTCTTGCCCTTTTGGGGTTCTGGTTTCAATATTCTCAAGATGAAGACACATATTTGTATTTGAAAAACATGAATTTCCCTAATGAAACTTAATAGTTACATTTATCATCTCCTTTAGACTAGTAATAAAATGCCTAGAATATGTCCTTTTTTTAAAAAAAGGAAATTTCATGTTAATATTAAGATATTTCTCAAGATATTGTTAAGAGTAGTCAATTCATGCAACACTCATTTGATTTAGATATGCATTACACTCATTAAATTAGATATCAGACAATGGAAACAGATATAAAATGGCTTTCTGGATGATATTTATAGTTCAACAATCTCTAGACATATGCAAGTATGATTATTTTAGGCTGCTGTGCTTTTAATAAGATCTTCACTTAAAACAATTGCAATGCTTTTTAATAATGAGAATGTGATGCTAGATTTCTCCAAGGCCACACCATGGCAAAACAAGTTTTAGCAAGCAAATTCCACAAAATTTCAAATAGAAAGCATTTTCCCTGCAACTACTTTGTGAGGTAGGCAATGTAAATATTATTACCTCCATTTTAAAAAGTGATAAAAGCAAATTCAGACTGGTTACTTGCCATGCCATAAGGATACAGTGTAAGCTCTTTAAAAGTAGGAAATCTTTTTTGTAAGCACAGCAGGTATTTAGTAAATGTTTGTTGAAACATACAAGCATTTAAATCAAGTCTTTTGATTCCAACTTCTATAACCTTCCATTATAGCATACTGCCTCTTACCAATAATCTTCTCCCTTGCTATAAATTGTCACTTCTCAGTAGAATAATTTCTAGCAGTTGCCCCACCTCACCTCAATGCTTTGTAACCTCATGTGAAATTAAGTTATCACTGGAACCTGATAAACATGCTTATTTAAATGGTAACCTTAGTTTTAACACAAACTTAAAGGTAATAAAATCTAACATGGCAGTTATTCCATGGCTCTCCAAAGTAAACTACAGAGGCTTTGTGACAATTATTTTCCTTGGAGATCAAATGTCTTTTTTGAGTATTCCTGGTATTAACTCTATCAAAATATTAATGCTAGAAGAGATATTAGAGGTAATTTAGTTCATTTCCTTAATTTTATATTTAAGAAAACTGAGGTCTGTAGAAGAATAGTAACTTGACACACATCTGTTCAGTGGCAGAGAATTAGTAATTAGGTCTCCTGACTTCTCAGTTCACTTTATGGTAAATTCTGCTATAACTCAACATATATGTTCTTAAAATTAACCATGCTATGAACAATTGAACAATAAAAGCACAGGACTGATGGGGAAAATGGAGTTAGAGCACAACACTCAAAAACATTGTCAATGACATCTAAAAAAGATAGAAAACTAATGAAAGCAGTAGCACAATTTATGTTAAATAAGAAATTCATAAATACAACAATAATCAGTGATGATGTTAGCATCAGGCTTCTGCTCAGCCTGGCCCTAGTCTAAGGAAATTAATGACTTTATCAAGGGGGTGATCTCAGTGGGCAATAATTCTGGGGCCAGATATTAAGGAGGTTAGGAGAGTAGAGGAGTTCATGGATTTTAACCAGTCTACTTTCGCTCACAACTTCTACTATACCAGAAGATATACAATAAATATGAAAAAGACATGGTGTTTTCTTGCGGAAGTAGGTATGAGAAGAGTTATAGATTGTTATTGTGAAGTGTTATTATTAACTTTGCCAGATAACACCCTGAATTAAGGTCGCTGATAGACGTTTGGGGGTGTTTTATGATAGGTTCAAATGGGTACAATTTTCTTTTTCTTGCTGACAATTACTCAAATTGTTCCTTAACATATCAATTTTGTGGAAATTGATTTAAAAAAAAAAAACAAATGCTATAGCAGAACTGACTGCAGAATAGTATCATGATGTCTTGAGGTAACATCCAGGATGGTTGAAGATGTCTGACGTCTAACCATCTCAGATAGGGATGGGAACTGACTAGACCTATGATTTCCCTGTGACATTTCAAAAAGACTTGCTATATGCCAAGGTCCTGATAAGTGCAAATAATGAATCCAGCAAAATAGCTGCATTATTCAAAGTTGCACTGCATATTTCCTTTGGAACCAATTACCATATTTCACACAATTATAGCTTTGAATGATACAAAACCAAATATATGCAACCACTTCAAAGGAGTCATTGTTTCCATTAATCAGGACTTAACTATAAATATTTTCATATCTATGAATCCTTTTATTCTTTCTTTGATTTCTTCAGGACATATAGGTTTAGTAATGATAGCAATAAATAATCAAAAGATATATGGTTTAAGAACATATTTGTATTGTTTGAATTGCTTTCCATAATGGCTGGACCAATTGATTTTTTAATCAACCATAAGGTAATTGCAAAAAAGAAAAAATAGGGAACCCTTAGATGAAGAAACTCTTTTTACCAATATAAGTTAGTACTTGTTAATAGTTTGAGACATCAAGAATACTAGCAGGCCAAATGACTTATCCAGAATCATAAAGCTAGTGTTTTGGAGGAATGGCTTGAACCCAGGTCTTCTTGTCTCTAAGGTTAGCTCTTTATCCATTGTATTCATCTCACAGTTCCAATGACCCTCCCAGCATCCTTTTGCCATACCTGATGAATTTTATGGGTCATTTTGTGTTTTTTAGCTTTTGGCCGCTCTGTATCAACTGTAGCATCCATCTAAAAATGAGGGAAAAGGCAGTTTCTAAATGCAAAGATTTAACAAAGTTTCAAATCAAGGCTTCTCTAGCAATTCTGCTGCTAGAATGTGATCTTTCTCATAAGAAAATATAACACTTCAAAATAAAAGAATCTTACTAATAATCCAACTTTTAGATTTAAGTAAGTGAATGATCACTGCCATATATAGAACTCCACAAAAGGCTAGAAAGGAAGAAAAACTGGTTCTATTAAGTTGTGAATGATATACTAAAAAATGTGGGGGGGGGGGTATTTCATAGAATTACTTGTATAAAAGCACTTGGGGGGGAGGGAGATCTCATTTATCAGCTTTGCAAGTAAATTTTGATATTCAGTGCCCCTAATCTAAAAAACTTCAACTTGATTCTACTGGCCTCTCTCAGCTCTGATATTTTTAACACTTTACCATACACCCCATTTCTATTTATTTCTTGAAATCTGTCTTCCATTCCTACCAGTTCTACAAAACTGCACAATGAAAACTTAATGAACTTCTTGTGAAATGCAACAGATTGTTTTCTCAATTTTTACTTTCTTTTATCACACTATGGCATTTTACACTATCAATAAAAAACAAATTTTTAATTAGAGCCTGTTATGAACTAGGCTCTATGCAAAGTGCTGAGGATTTAAAGACAAAGTCAAACCATTTTGTAAACATATATGGAATAAATATCAGCAAAATAAATACAAATAAAAAGGTTATTGTGGAGAGAGGATTAGAAGAGGCTTCATTTAGAACATGGTACATGACTCGTGTCTTGAAAAAAGTGAGGGATTCCACTCTCCAATCGATAAATGGTCAGAGGATATGAACAGACAATTTTCAGATGATGAAATTAAAACTATTTCTAGTCATATGAAAAGGTACTCCAAATCTCTATTGATCAGAGAAATGCAAATTAAGACAACTCTGAGGTGCCACTACACACCTGTCAGATTGGCTAAGATGACAGGAAAAAATAATGACAAATGTTGGAAGGGATGTGGGAAAACTGGGACACTGATACATTGTTGGTGCAAATGTGAATAGATCCAACCATTCTGGAGTTCCATAATTTGGAACTATGCTCAAAAAGTTATCAAACTGTGCATACCCTTTGACCCAGCAGTGTTTCTATTGGGCTTATATACCAAAGAGATCTTAAAGGAAGGAAAGGGACCCATATGTGCAAAAATGTTTGTGGCAGCCCTTTTTGTAATGGCTAGAAACTGGAAACTGAATGGATGCCCATCAACTGGAGAATGGCTGAATAAATTATGGTATATGAATGTCATGGAATATTATTGTTCTGTAAGAAATGACCAGCAGGATGATTTCAGAGAGGCCTGGAGAGATTTGAATGAACTGATGCTGAGTGGAAATGAGCAGAAACAGGAAATCATTATACACAGCAACAAGAAGACTATATGATGATCAATTCTAATGGATGTGCTTCTTTTCAACAATGAGATGTTTTAAACCAGTTCCAGTTGTTCAGTGATGAAGAAAGCCATATTCACCCAGGGAGAGGCCTGTGGTATCTGAGTGTGGACTACAACATAGCATTTTCATGCTCTCTATTGATGTTTGCTTGCATTATGTTTTCTTTCTCAAATTTTTTCTTCTTGTAGATCCAATTTTTCTTGTGCAGCAAGATAACTGTATAAATATATATACACATATTCAATTTGTCAAGTATTTTAATATAATTAACATGTATTAGACTTCCTGCCATCTAGGGGAAGGGGCTGGGAGAAGGAGGGAAAAATCTGTAACAGAAAGCTTTGCAAGGGTCTATGTTGAAAAATTACCCATGCATATGTTTTAAAAATAAAAAGCTTTAATAATAAAAACAAAACAAAACAAAGCAAAAGTGAGGATATATAAAACAGGAGGTGAAAAAGGATTATTGTCCTTAGGATCAGGCAAATGCCAAAGCGTGGAGATAGGAAATAGAGTGCCACATGTAAGTAACAGAGAAAAGGTCAGTTTGACTGGATCATGGAGCGTAGGAAGAGGATATAAAAAGATGGGTTGGGACCAATTTGTGAATGGTTTTCAAAGCCAAAGAGAGGTATTTATATTTTATCTTCCAATAATAGTCACTAGAATTTATGCACTAGGGAATTTACATAGATCTGCATTTCAGGAAAATAACTTTGGCAGAAAAGTAGAGGAGGGAATGGAGAGGAGAAATACTTAAGACATGAAGAACAAACTAAGAGGCCATAACAAAAGCTAAAGAGGTGGCTGTAAGAATAGAGAGGAGCTGGTTATAAGAGACATTGAGGCAGAAATGGTAAGATTTGGCGAATGCAACAAACATGTAGGATGAAAGGGAGAAGTAAATCACGTTACTGAGGTCATAAATGTGTATGACTGGAAGGATAGAATAATAGAAATTATAGAAATAGAAATAGGGAAATAAGGAAATTTGGAAGAGAAGCAGATTTAGGGGGGAAAGATAACTAGTTCCACTTTGGACATGCTATATTTGAGATGTATCCAGGACATCTATTTTCAAATAATCATGGGCAGTTGGTGGTATGGGATTGACTGGCTACATAGAATTACTCATCATCTACAAAGAAATAATAACTAAAATTATGGGAACTTATGAGGTCAAAAAGAGATAAAGTTTAGAAAGAAAATAGAGGAAGGTCCAGGACAGATCCTAGGGGAACATCTACATTTGAGGAGCATGATAGAGAAGATGAATTAGTAAAAGAGAGAGAAAGAATGGTCAAAAAGCAGGAAAACAATAAGGAAAGGAGTATTTAAGACAAGAGTTTTTAATATGATATGGAGGAAGAAATAACATTAATCAGTTACAAAGTGCCATTAGTTCATTCTTCACAATGTCTTCTACTTCACTGCACTATCAAAGTACTAGTTTCAGACCCTCGTTGCCTGTTTGTAGCCTCTTATTCTTGTAATCAAAGATGAATGCTGCTAAAATTAATCTTCCTAAATAATGTTTTTATCATATTTTTCTCCTTTACAAAAATCTTTAATTGCTCCCTGTAGCCTAGAGGAGAAAATTCAAATTCCTTAGTCCACCTTCCAGGGCCTCTACAATCCATTTAGATTTCCAATTTTATTTTTGAGTATTTCTCTCTATAAATTCTAAGCTCTATCAAAGTCCATTGGTCAGTGAATACGCACCCTTTGCCTTAAATGCTACTGTTCATGTTTTTATCTTTGAAATGATCTCTCTCTATTTTCCCTGTGTTTATGTGTATTTAACTTTAAATATCATTCATGAAACAGATTAGTTCCATCTCCTTCCCAGACCAATGGGATTTATATTTCTGAATAACAATGTTTATGTCTCTCATTTGGTAACAAATCCTGGACTTTACTATAAGAACTCTTCTAATACAGTTCCATGTCATTTAATTCTTTTCTTTTTTTAAAATATCTTTTCTCTCTAATTAGGCTATAAGACCTTTCATTTCAGGGACTTTCAGACTTCTTTGTATTCCCCCTCCCCCAGTACCTTGCAGATAGGAGAAACTCAAAAATGTAATTGCTCATACCACCCAATAGCTTGAAAACTTCAAAACTGTCTCAAATCAACATGCATTTATTCAACACCTACTATGTGCCAGCAAAAGTATGCTAAGATCAACATAACCTAACTTTTAAAAGCTTGTCTTCAAGGACTAACTCAAGTCCTGTCACTCTCTAAGCATGAACTTATATGAACACAACACTAGGGTCAAACCTCTGTTGCTGCTACAATCTCCAGTACAGCACTCAACCTTTGAACTTCATCTTCTGCCTTGTCTCCTTCCTTCACATCTCTCAGTTGCTTATGCAAATGCTTGACTTCCATATGCATCTCCCTCAGTTCTGGTGAATGCTCTTCTGGTAGGGCATTTAGCTGATCTTTCAGATATACTACTGGACAATACAAGACCACGGAGCACCATTATACCCCAAACAAGCATCAGAAAGAAGAAAAAACAAGTATATTAAGTGCTAAGGCAAGTGCCAGACTTTGCCTTCATTGTTTTCTTTCTATACCTGAATTCTGTGGATTCAATTCTTTTTTAATCTGAAATTGTGAGATTTTCGCCTTCAGATTTTGCATGGTGCTTTCTAGTTGGCACATACGATTCACCAGAGATTCACAGTTCTTCCACAAAACATTATTTTTTCCAACATAAGGAACCCTGGCTTGCAGAGGATGAATGATCTTCTGGTTCTCAGAATCCTCTAAAGGTATTGTAGAAAGAGTCTGAAAGCTAATTTTTAAAAATGGATGTGGCATAATTAATTGACATAAAATTTGCTATACTAGTCTCAGTTGTTTTGAAATCAGCACTTGTAGTCATGAAACTAGTTATCATTTAAATCAGTTAATAATATTCTTAACACTTCAAAGTAATGCAGAACAGAGGAGCAACACAGTATAGGAGATTGAACTTGGAGCCCAATAATATCTGAGTTTGAGACTAGGCAAATCACCTCTTTGAACCTCAGTTTTCTCATCTCTAAAATAAGGATAATAACTTCATGGAATATAATTCATGGAGTTGTTGTGAGGCTCAAATAATATATTTATAAAAGCGTTTTGCAAACTTAAAGTGATAAATATAACATTAAAATTGTGTGATGAAGGGAATAGTAGTACAAAATGAATAAAAATCAGTGATTTAAAAAGTGACTAAATTTTTGTGGGATAAATTCTACATAAAGATTCTAAGCTATTTAAAATTAAAAGTTTCATAATATAGTTTAAAGTTTAAAATATAGTTTCTGAAGAAACAGAAGGCAATCCTTATTTACATTATATCTGAGACAACATATTCACGTGAATTTTGAGAAAAGCTTATAAAATAATGTATAGTATGATGTTACTTATTATAAGACTTTAGAGGCAGAAGGGACCAATTAAATTTCCTTTTAGAGAATTAAATTTCTTTTTAGAGTCCAATTCCTACCTGAAGCAATGAGTCACCTCTATAATATCCGCAACAACTATTGTTAAATTCTTTGCCAGAGCACCTTCAATGGTGATAAAAGCACTATCTTCTGAGGCAGCAGTTCCATTTTTACACAACTATAATTATTAGGAAATTCTTTCTTCCATGAAACAAGTCTATCCTACAGTTTTCATTCATTGGCCTCGGATTTCTCCTCTAAGACCAAGAAGTAAAGGCTAATCCTTCTTCCATGTTCCAAACCTAAGGAAAGTTAAGTTCACGGAATCTTAAGAAATGGAAGTTTCCCAAGAGTTTATTTAGCCATCTCCTACTATAAGCAGCACGAATTCCCCCAACAATAGGTCACAAAAGATCAATATAAAGAACTATGTGGTAAGTAACTTATTATCTTATGAGGTAGTTCATTCCACTTCTGGACAGTTCTAACTAGAAATTTAACAGCAAAGCTTCTTACACAATTTGTGCAATACCAAACTACTTATGTTAACTTTCTGTTTCTTTGTTTTTATCATTTAAAAATTAGGTGAGGTGGCATCATGGACAGAGTGCTAGCCCTAGTCAAGACCACCTAAATTTAAAACTAGATGTTACCTTGGACAAGTCACTTAAATTATGTCTGCCTCAGTTTCCTCATCTGTAAAATGGGGATAATGATAGCACCTATTTCAGAGTTGTGAAGATAAAATGATGTTATATTTATAAAGCACTTTGCAAACCTTAAAATACTTTATGCATACTATTATTAGCTATTATACAGCCTTTTTTTTTTTTTTAACTGAGGCAATTGGGGTTAAGTGACCTGCCCAGGATCACACAACTAGGAAGTGTTAAGTGTATGAGGTCACATTTGAACTCAGATCCTCCTGACTTCAGGGCTGGTGCTCTAATCACAACACTACCTAGCTGCCCCTAGATAGCCTTTTAAATTGTAAGCTCATCTTAGTTTCCTCTGCAGCCACATCAGTTTCTCTATTTTTCTCTTTCTTTCCTCACATTTGCAATTACAGTGTTGCAGGACTCATGACGAAAATGCTATCTGCCTTCGGAGAAAGAACTGATGGTATTTGAATACAGAACTAAGCATATTATCATCTTTCCTTCCTTCCTTTCTTTCTTTTCTTCTGTTTGAATTTTATTCCACAAAATCCTAGTACAGAAATGTTTTACATGATTGCATATGTAAAACCTAAATCTGATTGCTCATAATAGGGTGGGCATAGAGGGGAGAGACAGAGGTATAGAATTTGGAACTCAAAACTTTAAAAAACATATATTAAAAATTGTTAAGGGCAAACTGTGCATAATCTTTGACCTAGCAATACCATTTCTAGGTCTGTATTCCAAAGAGATCACAAAAAAGAGAAAAGGCCCTACAGACTCAAAAATATTTATAGTAATCCTTTTCATGGTGGCAAAATATTGGAAACTGAGGAGATGCCCATCAGTTGAGGAATGGCTGAATAAGTTGTGATATATGAATGTAATGGAATACTACTGTGCAATAAGAAATGATAGACAAATTTCTGAAAAACTTCGAAAGACTAGTACAAATAGATGCAAAGTAAAATCAGCAGAACCAGGAAAACATCATACATATTATCAGCAACATCATGTAATGATCAACTATGACTAATTCAGCTCTTCTCAGCAACACAATGATCCAAGACAAGTACAAAGACCTAGATGTCTAAAACTATCATGGAAGACCTTCATAATCAAAGAATGGTAGTCTTTTGGGTAGTGTTCATTGCCTTCTCTTATCTCATGTAGAACTAGTTATTGTCTAATAGAGGATTTCATATAATACCTCCAACTTCTTATACTACTAATGGTAGGAGCATGCTTTAAGATAAATGTAGTCAGATTTCTCAAAAAGTTACAACTGTTCTCTTGGACAATATTATTACTTGAGGCCATCATCGTGAAGAACATTGCCTCAGAATGACCATAGAACAGCAGAAATAAACAAAGTTGGGTTGAGAGATAATCTCAGTCTCAGGATATAATGAAAATAGTATTTGAGGAAAAGGGGAATGAGAGAATAAGTATATATTTAATACCTTCTATGTGCTGGACACTTACAAATCTCTCATTTGTTCCTTATGACAATTTTGCAAGATAGATGGTATTATTATCCTCATTTTACATTTGAGGAAACTGAGGCAAGGATTTAAGTGACTTGCTCAAGGTTCCATATCTTGTAAGTGTTTGGGGTGATTTGAACTCAAATCATTCCTGGATCAGTATTCTATCCATTAAGTCAATGGAAAAGATGCCCTTGTGAGAAGTAGGTGGAAGCTATAGATTCATTCTATTAATTAGTTTCTTAGAAATTGGGATTTCCAACTGCTTCAAATATTTTTTCTCCCTCAAAACTTCCAAACACTTTTAAAACTGCATTTTGAAATACATTTATAAACTGTAGCTTTTATTAACAAGGAATGAGTAAGGAACAAAGTTCTACAAACTAAACAAATCTAGTTAATCTCATGTTACCTTTGTCCACCCAAACCTAACATTATTAGATCATTCATTAAGATATCTGACTGCTTTTCTGCCATTTGCATCCTTTTTTGAAGTACACTGAATGCCTGAGTAGTTGTAGCATTGATGTTCACTGGGGAGAGGACTGGTCTGGCTGTTGGTACAATATTCAAATCCATCTGTAATTTAAAAATGACAACATTTATATCCTTGGTCCAGTGATTTTTTTTTTTTTTTTGCTAGTTTCTTACTACTGGGTACTTTCAGTTTAACATTACAATCCTTGAAAATGATCCCGTACCTTTAGGTTTCTCAGCAGTCATGATGTAGCCATGATATAGACTGCCAAAGGGAGTTAAAAACCCTTGTTCTAGTCTAATTCCCTAATTTCACAGATTAAGGAAAGACAGCCCGAGAATTTAAATGACTATTACATAAGTGGTAACAGAACAGAGACTCAAACTCACGACCTCTGGCTTCAGAGCCAGACTTAAGAGTTTGTACAATGCTGGCAAAGTCCTTGAGGATGGACATAACAAGGTCATTTGTTGTTCAGTAGTGTCTGATTCTCTGTTACCCTGTGGACCGTAAAATGCCAATAATGAACATAGGGTTTTCTTAGTAAGAATACTGGAGTGATTTGCCATTTCCTTCTCCAGTGGGTTAAGGCAAAGTGGTTTGCCCAGGGTCACACGGATATTAAGTGTCTGAGGCTGGATTTGAATTCAGGTTTTTCTGAGTTCACTCAAAGTGCGACCCAGCTGCCTCAATGACTCTCCCTGGTTAACTATGATCTCGAATGGGTCTCTTTCTCAGTTGCCTGTTTTATGAGAGACTATTGCTCACCTAGGAACAGAAGAGCTCCGTCCCCTCCCCCGCTTCCCCTGTGTCCTCCCCTTTTCCCGCCCCTTTCACCAAGGCTGAGTGACTCGGTTTCCACGGGGGCCAGAGACTGAAGCCTGGGATCATCTACAGACTCTCCATCCCCGGCCCTCCAAGAACCCTCATCCCGACCATTGCCCTGTACTCCTCGGTTCCCGACATTACTTCAGCTAAGCAGGTTTCCAAGCCGTTTCACGCACAGCTTCAAACGGACCGCACTAGTGAAGAGGGGGTCAATGCTCATGCGCAAAACGTAACCTTAGCTAGAGCATTCTGGGAATTGTAGTTTTTTCTGCTAGACTGCTCAGAGTCTAGAGCCATAGGAGAAATACTGTGGTGAATGGAATCTACGGTCCGCCGTCCCTGGTGGGATTTGTAGTTTTCTTCCCTTGAAATGGTTTTCCTTTGCTTCTTAGAGATGATTGATGCTAGCGAGCGAGTACTGGGCTTTAGATTTTCTTTATGAATCCCTTCCCAGCTGGTAGGGTCTTTCCTCTCAGACTACTATTTTATATGACTAGTCAGTCAACAAGTTTTTATTAAGGGACTACTTCCTTGTGTTAGTGTTTGTATATGTACGTACGTCTATAAAATATAAAAAAGCTGTGGAAATGTTTAGAAGAATTGCACGTTTAACCTATATTGGATTATTGCTGTCGAGGGGAGGAGAGAGAAAAATTTGGAACACAAGGTTTTGCAAGAGTGATTGTTGAAAACTACCTTTGCATTTATTTCAAAAAAATAAAATTATTATAAAATTAAATACATATATATATAAACATGTAACCATTTATTAAGCACCTACTTTGTTAGTATGTATGTGCACATGTCTATAAAATATAAATAAGCATATATGCTTTATAACTTTATACTCTTCATGGTTTTTCTAAGTACTAGTTGTCTCTCCCATTAGAATGTGAGCTCATTAGGAGACTTTTTTAAATTGTATTTTATATCCCTTGCCTCCTACAATACTTGGCATATATAGTAGTTCTTTAATAAATACTTTTTGATTATTTTATCTGAAAGGAGCCTTAGACATCAGTGAAATCCAAGTGATCTCATTTTACAAATAAGGAAACAAGCCCACAAGATGAATTGATTTTCCTGAGGTCCCTCAAGTAATAAATAGCAGAAGCAGGATTTAAACCTGAGGCCTCTGAATCCACAACTACTACTACCCCCTCTTCAGGATGCTCCCCTTATTGTCCAAGTCTTGTCCTGGCTTTCTGCCTCTTAACTCTCCATGTCAACTTGGATGAATCACTTCACCTCTCAAAATGAGGAGTTAAATTAGGTGACCCCTTAAGTCAATTCTAATGCTCTTTGATTCTGGTATTGATTGTGTTTTAAAATTTTCCACTTCACTATCACGTGCATATGGCATTTATATAAATATGCTATTTTATATAGAACATGCCAATGCAAAAAGTCTGATATAAGAGAAATCATTCTAGTTGTAGGAAGGAGGCTCCCCTATGAGATGCTGTATCTCCTTCCCTACTCCCAAGTCCAAATCATATGCTCAAAAGGGAAAAGAGAGACAGAAGCTTCGTCTTCTCCTTTTAAAGCAACTCTTGCTGACTGAGTGGGCAATTTTCTTTGACTTTAGGCATCAGTCATGGGGACTTGTATGGAAGCCAAATGAAGTGATAGAAGTAAAAGCAGTTATAGTACAATGCCTGGTACATGGTAGGCCCTTAATAAATGCTTATTCCTTTCAGCTTTTAAATGGATTTTTGTATTATCTTAATGCTTAAGTCATTAAGAATTGAGCCCATCAGTAGCTAGGAACAATACAAAGCTTCCAATCATCTTTAGCAAGAGCCCAGAGCATGTGGCCAACCAGAATTCAATCAGGAGGCAGATAACACTCCACACATGCTTCAAGGGATTCTCTTCTCCTAATGTAATTATTGAAAATTTGTCCTGTTGATAATTACTATGACAAAAAAAACCCAGTCCCTACTTTTTTTTTATGAAGCCATTATTTTTTCTTAAACACTCACACATACACAACACAAAACAAAACCACTCACTTCTCCATATGTAATAAATTGATATTAAAATGAATGAAACCTTCATTCTTGTTATTCAGTCATGTCTAACTCTTCATGACCCCTTTTGAGGTTATCTTGGCGAAGATTTGCCATTTCCTTCTCCAGCTCATGTTAGGGATGGGGAAACTAAGGAAAACAGAGTTAAGTCACTTCCCTAGAACCACTTCGTTAATAAGTATCTGAGGGCAGATTTGAATTCAGGAAGATGACTCCAGGCTCAGCACTTTGTGCATCATACCACCAACCACCCCTATTCTTTTACTAACTCTAGACAATTCCATAAATTGTCACTTGCTCTGTGGGGACAGGTATACAGCTTTTTTTAAGTCTGCACTATACTTAACTGGATAGTTATAAAGAACATTGAAAGTGGTATATATCCAGCAAAGCTACAGTTATTTGAGAGATCTTAGGGCACATCTATCACTCAAAAAGAAAAACCTTTGTGGTGAAAGCATAATATGTTTTTGATTGTTTTGTGATCACGGAAGAAACCTGTTACCACTCCCTGTGCAATTAATGCAATCCCATCTCCCTGGAGACTCAGCAGAGAGGCACCTCTCTACAGTAATGAATGTAGGCAGATCTAAGATGAGTCATCATTTACTTAGCAACCTAGGACCTGATTGAATTGACCTAACCATGCCTACCTTCTTTATTACATCCCTTCTTACAGCACTTCTACTACAAAGAGAGAGCGCACATCAAACCACAGGTATAAACTATATCTATCAATCCTGTTAGTATGGTATTAAAAGAAAAAATAAAAGCCCTATAAATCATTCAGGGAAACCTCAGCAGAAGGGGCCTAATAAAGCTGTTGATAACTAAAAAGCATTTCAGTCAATAGAGGGAGCCAATTATACTCTCATTGTACAGATATTCTCTTGCAACTGATTTTCAATTATCCGAAATCATAGGGGAGAAAGTTAACACAAATAATAGCTCATAGATAATCTTCCCACTGCAGTTGAACAATTGTGTCACCTCTCTCCCTAAAGAACTCTTTTTTTTTTAACTATAAATGCTAACAAGCGGCCTAATTAACTAATTTTAAGATTTGTTTTCTTTCTCTCTTATCTATCCAAGTAAGTCATATGACCTAATGAAAATGACTGGAAGGCAGAAAATGGTAAGGACAAAAAGAATATAAATTAATTCATAACCAGGATACTCAATTCCTGAATAGCTGAGAAATGACTAAACAATTCCATTTTAACATCTTAAATAACCTGAAATCCCAAAAAGAAAAATTCCCTTTTTTGTTAACTCTGTTGATGATCGGGTCAATCATTTTCACACTTTTTTTGGTTATAGAATACTTTTGAATTCATATTCGCAATACTGTGATAGGGTTGGGGGCCTTGAAGGTGGCTAACATATCAATTAAAAGTGTTTTACCCTTTTTCATGGAAACCTCTAGACGTTCTATTTGGAAGACAATTTGCAAACCAGCTCTGCATACAAGGACTGAAGTGATAATGTATCAAACTAGAAAATTGTTTTTATTTCCTATCAAGAAGAAAAAGAAAGTCAAATTTACTCACACTTTCATCTCTTTATTTTTTTCCTCTTGAATTTTCAATAATTATGTAATTGTAGGCCAAGAAAAGAGAGAACTCCTGGTGATATTGATAATGATTTAAGATTCACAATTTGCTTAATTTGAATATAACAAAATTATCTGAAATAATTTTTCCTATTTTCCTTATAGCTTTAACCTTAAGAAGCCTCAAATCTTCACCTCACTGAATGGCAAGGAAAGATCAGAATTTATAAAATTTTATTCATTCATTCACTGTGGTGTATATTTTTTTAATTGGTTCATTTCAAGTTCAGAGTTTACTCTGGAGAAAGTGAACTGCTTATGCTTTCTATTTTTTTTTATAATGGGAAAAAATTTACAAATAGTCTATTTTGCTTTTGACTTCTTAAAAAATTTAATTTTTATTCAAAACTTAACAATCATTCAATAAAATGGACATTTCCACCCACATTGTACAACAGAATAAGAATATATATCAAATTGCCTATCTCCAGTATCCAGTAGTTTGTTTTTTTTTTTTTTTTCTAGATGCAGATGATGTTTTCTATCCAAAATTACTGGAATTGCCTTGGATCCCTGAACTATTGAGAACCAAGTCTTTCATAGATAATCATTGCACATTCTTGCTGTTACTATGTACATTTTATTCCTGCTTCTGCTTATTTCACTCAGCATTAGTTCACCCAGGCCTTTCTAAGATCAGTTTGTTCATCATGAACAATAATATCCTATTACCTTCATATATCACCACTTCTTCAGCCATTTCTCAATTGGTGGATATCTGCTCACTTTCTACTTCTTTGCTACTACAAAAAGAGCTGCTATAAACATTTTTGCATGTGATCTCAACAAATATTTGTTTAAAAATTATAATTTACCTCATATTCTTTTTCCATCTCTAAATGAGCAAATGAAAAATAAAAATCTCATCACAAACATGCATAGCCCATTGAAACATATTCCCATATGGGCCATTCCTGGAAATGTATGTATCTCTTTTGTATTTTAAGTTCATCGCTTGGCTGGCAAGATCTGAGTGTCATGTTTCATCTTATGAAATGATTATTTATCATTGCATTGATGAGAGTTCTCAAGTCTTTCAAAGTTTCAAAGAGCATTTATTAAGAGGTTAGTACAAATCAGACATTATGCTGTATTGAGGAAGCAGAAAGAGATAAAAATGGACCTTGCCCCTAAGAACTTACTTTCAAATATGGGGAAAAGGCTGTATCTCCTTTGTAGATCTAGTCTAAGGGTAAGGTCAAGATGCTAGAATTATAACAATGTCCCTGCTACTCTACCCCACCAACTAGATTAAATTATTTTTATTCTCGAGAGATGACATACAATAGGCAGAAAGAATAAGAATTTGTGTAATTAGCAAAGTTATCAACTCCAGTTGTATATACAAGCGACCTTATCTTTCTAGTGGAGTTGGAAGCTCTAACCCTGCCATAAAAAAATAGATATCAATGTGTGTGGTGTGTGTGTGTGTAGTTGGCATTAGTGACTAGGTAATATGGTGAGCATTTCCCCTTTCTTGAAGAACACCTCATAAGCCCCCAAATTATTTTTCCCTCATTTTATTTCTCAATGTAGGTTCTACCTCTAAACTTATTTTATGCTTTCTCATGAATTACTTGCAACTTTGTCCTCTCTTTTTACTGTCTATCCTCTTCTTTCCAGACACCCTCCTCTTCTTATTGTAAGGTCCTCCATTAGATTTATATTCTATATAAATCCATTAGATTTATATATTTATACTTTGCAAGTGGTAGATACTTACCAAATGTGTGTTGAACTGAATCGAGTGGACAATTTTGGAAGCCCAGTGTGTGTCTCATGTTGTTCTGAGATTTTATCCATTACTGGATATTATCTCTAGCATGGGGCCAAGCAAAGTTAAACATTATCAGCTTGGGCTGAATGTGGTGATTAGTAAAAGTTGGTAAAGTACTTGAAGGATGAATAAGAATTACAAGGATTATGTTGGGATACTATTGGTGTTGTATTTCTTAATGACCCAGATACTATGTTATTATGGTTTCCTACATCCCCAAAAACCCTCTGTTTAAGGATAGAGTAGTGAAGTGAAATAGTGAATGAAATATTGGCTTATGACATCAAGTGAATCTTTAAACACTGTTTCTTTTTCTGTAGTCATGGAAGGAATAACACCTTCTGAAGACAAAACTTGCTTTAAAATACATAAAGAACTGTTTTGATAGATACATAACTAATGACTGTCTTTTTCTTTCTCCTATAAGATAGGTATTCCCCAAAATGAATCAATCTATTCAGGCTTCAGTGCTCAAAGAATTCATTCGTTTATCTGCTGAGAACATAATGTTCTAAGATAAATTACAAACTAATACCAAAACACAAATGCTTATCATTCCAAAGGCACAACATTTTTAGGGGATAATGATAGAGATCAAACTAAGATTTCACTCACTTGATGTTCCAGTTTAAATAAGTTACATTTTCTATTTTATGGTTTCTGTTTATTCTGCATATCCTTGTAGATTTTCTTAAGCATATTTTGATATGTGGAATCAAGTATAAGTAAAATTGATCAACAGACCTATGCTAGAATGAAAACTTTAGAGGTCTTATGGAGGTCCTATGTGAAATGAAATTTACAGAACACTTCTGCCTAAAAGAACTGGAAAATCTTATGTTTACTTTCTATCAAGATAACCTTGATAGATCTTAAAATATATAATCTATAGAATAACAAGTATTGTCTTTTATATATGTATGTATATATACACACACATATATATATATACATACACACACACACATACTTTTTTTTTTTTTTTTTTTTTTTTGTTTTTTGCTGGGGCAATTGGGCTTAAGTGACTTGCCCAGAGTCACACAGTTAGGGAATGTTAAGTGTCTGAGATCACATTTGAACTCAGGTCCTCCTGACTTCAGGGCTGGTGCTCTATCCACTGCACCACCTAGCTGCCCCCGCACACATACTTTTAATACCAGGACATCAATGGAGCTTCTCTTTTAATGAATGAAAGTGAAAACAATAGTCCTTTGGCAAAAGGGCAGCTCATTTGACATCCAAGGTGAACTTTAAATGATAGCTTACAAAGAGGAAGTGGGTTATTTTCCACACAAAACAGAAAATCCATACTCACAGTAGTATCTCCTTTATGCCTTCTATAATGCAGAATAGAAGAGCTTTCAGAGTAGCAATTTTAGTTAGACATATTGACAACAGAAAATGGAGGTTATGTATAGCCCTTGAGTCTAAAGTGTCTCTCCAAACCTTTGAGATCCCAGCTGGTTTTCATTTCTACCCTCATGTACTCTCTTCCTGGAAAGCTTCCTGATTTCTCAAAATAACTGTTCATGGAAAACACTCTCTAGAATACAATATGTGTCCAGTTCCACTCTTCTTGTATATAGTAAACTCTTTCTAATGTTAATAAAACTTTTGCTCCATGAGTTTATGAAAAAAATTCACATTGTTTTCTTTTACCTAAGCAAGGAAGATTGTTTCTCAAAAGAAGTCTTTGGTTCATATAGGAATTTATTTATATACTTATTATTTCCTGGATTTTTAAAAACACAGATATCTTACTCTATCTTCCTTCTTTTGTTTTCCTTCCACCACCCCACATCCCCTCTTTCTAGTTAATATCATATTTCTCAGACCAGACTCTCAATACCCACAAAACCTGAATATTGTATCTACTATCATTCCCACATTTGAGATCTTCCCCATTGAATTACTATTCTCCACATGAAATTTCTGTTTCATGCATGGTTAATATTTCTAGAACTTTGATTCAATGGACTATTTTGTTGAAGAAAAGACATATAGAAATGTGCCCAAGGATGTCCTAAAGCTTCTTAGCATCTAAAGTGAAAGTAACCCAGGCTTTGGCACTGACTCACTTTATGTTCAAGGCATTGTGTATTTTAGTTTAATAAGATTCTAATTTCTTGTATCCTTAAATTTTTTCCCAATCCTTTCTACTTGTACTATAGTAGCATTGTTTTTCTAGAGTAGGATTGGCAGTTTATAGAAATGTTTGAGTCCTCCCACATTTCTCTACTCCTTCTTTTCTGAAGTTGTCCATTTCCAGTGTGGGATGGTTTGCATATTATAAATTTCAATAGCAGCAGTGCATGTAGGAGGTATTGGCTTAAGCAAAGAATTTAAAGGCAGAATATATAATAAAGTTGTTATACTTTTTTAGGTGATAACCAAGGAAACATATGGCCTGAGGCACATAGCCTCCTGCTTAACTCTCAAAGTAGACATATGTATGGATGTATACATGCATACATATATACATACATATGTATGTATATTTCTTTTGACACTTGTAGCCACACGGCACAAAGAATATCTCCAGTAGATCAAGAAGGTAAATAATAGAAAGAAACTTGGATTTGGAGATAAGGGGCCTGGGTTCAAATTTTGGCTCTGAAATTTAAGAGCTTGTTTGTTCTTGGGAAAATCAATAAGGTTAATTAATAGGAATAACAATTACCATTACAATTTTTCTTGTCTGTTCAATTCAGTTCAACAAGCATTTATTATGTATGGGTTGTCATGATTAATTATTACAACTCAAGAAATCTATTGGTGATAAACCTTTTGGAACTGATCGAGGCTGGCCATTAGAAGGCAGTCTGCTGCTGGGAAAGTAGCTGGAACCTTTCCAACATGGTACAATATCTCAGAGCTTGTGCTCTGCTGACCTCAGCCTATGAACACCAACATTCACTTCACTACTGTAATAAAACATCACAACAGAATCTTACAGATGACTTTATACAGTGAGCTTTAAAGTTATAAAGCACCATCCTTTCAAAGCAACCCCATCCTTCTTGAAAACAAACAAAAAATTGTAAAAGAGATAATACACGTATTAGGGTAGTTACTTTAGAGATGAAGATGAAGCTTAGAAGAGTTAAATAATTTGTTTATGGTGAGATAGATATGAAGGGGCAGATTCAAAATCTCAATCTGGGTACTTGGACACAGACATAACACTCTTTCTACTACACTATTCTTCCTCCCACACTTCACAAATTTCCTCACCTGTGAAAATAGAATAATAATACTTCTACTACTTGTCTAATAGGGTTAGTATTGCATCAACAAAGACATGAAAAATACTTTTAAAAACATAATTTAAAAAATAAATGTCAATATTATGAGATAATCATTTGATAATTGCTTAATTTATCCAATATGACCTGTTTGTTGCATTGGAGAGGGGGAAAGACTGAGGCAGAGAGATCAATAAGAAGGTTATTATGGTAGTTCAGACAAGCAATCATGAGAAACTGAACTCAGATTGTAAGCATAGAAATAAAGTGTAGGAGGAAAATGCAAGAGATATTATGGAGAGGGAATTGACAGGATTTGGCAAATGATTGGATGTGAGAGTGAAGGAGAGTGATAGGACTTTGTGGTTGGGAACCTGGGAGACTGGAAGGCTGATATTCTTCTCAACAAGTAGATCTCACGGTCAGCCTATTTTAATGTTTCTTCCATTATCTTCTGCCTTTAATCTTCTGCCATGCTCACTCCTATGTCCAACCCCAGATCATCACCCATATGCTTTCTCTGTTTTTACTCCTAGACTACATAGTGTTGCTTGAGAAAATTATAGATCATTACTACCCTGGTCCACTATAAATCTGTGTAGTATAATTTCAACTACCTAATTATTTTATTATTCATCCTTTATTGATTATCCAGCATTCAACATATCCACTATTCTAAAATTTCTCCACCTTGCTCAACTCTTCCATTATGTAAAGATGACTCTTTTTAGTGAATTGATCAGACATCATTTCCCTCCATTTCTTCCCATCTATCTTGACATAGCTCTATTATCTCACCTAGATTTTCTTTCACTTATCTCAAAGCTTCGAAGAGATGTCCCTTTCCTCTTTAATGCTAACCTCTCTAATAACTCTTTCCTCTCCTACTTCTTCCATAAGACTGCTACCTCAGTTATTGACTTTTTATTCAGCATCTTCAGTTTGTCCTCTACTGATTCCTTCTTTTTGTCTATATATTTGTGTATATATACAATTTTTTTTGAAACATAACAAAACATAACAATTTTCCTGGATTTGGTTTCCAAATTTTTGCTTGGGAGCAGAGAAGGCAACCACTCAGAAAATAGAGACCTTTAGACTGTAAAAAGTAAGAATCCTTACCCTTAATCTTTCTACATCCAACCAATAAGAATCCAGCCACCATGGCAAAAGTCCACAGGATACAGATCATTGAGGAGAAACCACTGTTGTAGGCACGTTACCTGAGGCTGCCAAGGAGAATAGGTTAGCTACTTGAATTCTTTTGGATCAAGGATATATTATTCTGTGGAGACCTCCAATGTCTCCATTACTTTCACTGTTTATGGCACCCCCAAATCCAAGCAACCAGAAATCTTCACTAACCATGACATAGGAATAAATTATAAGACTTACTTCCAGGCATTGTTTCAGTTCAAGGACAGATAGGATATTGTGCAGAACTTTGGGTAGATATGAACTACTCTAGCATTGTAACCTTTGGGGTACAAGTAACCAACTCTGGACCAGCTTATAGACATGATTCCCTATATCCTATAGTAGTTAAAATGTCTCTACCATAATTAGAATTACAATTGGAGCTGGAAGATATACTGTCTCAATATGTTCTTTCACAAGCAGAGCCAAAGGAAAACCTCATCAACATTGATTGAAGTGCTAAGGCCTGGACGGACTGGGCTGCCCCAAAACTGACCTGTCTCATTTCTTGTCCTTTTGCAATGATAGTTGCACACTTCTTCAATCAGGAAGAGTTGTCTTGTCACTCAGAGCTGGTACAATGATATCAATATATCATTGTGTATGTTTCCAACACAGAGAACATTGAGTTCTGTTTGAGTAACTATAACAATTGCTAAGATCCAAACATTGAGCATAGGATTAACATCATCTTCTAATGTCCTGTGATGCTTATAATAAGATACCAGGCATCCTATGAAGATACTGTGGTTGAATACAACTAAAAGCTAGACCCAATTCAGACTTTTTCCTTCAAGTTGGTAGATTTTGGAAATTAGCCCCAACTGATCTAGCCAAATAGATTGATTCAAACTTTCAAGTATTTTCTTTTCTTTTTTTTCATTTTAAAGGATTTTTAATTAAAGTTTTTTCATTTTCAAAAGACATGCATGGATAATTTTTCAACATTAACCCTTGTAAAATCTTGTGCTCCAATTTCCCCCCTTCCCCCACCTCCTTCCCTAGATGGCAAGTAATCCAATATATGTTAAAACATGGTAAAAATATATGTTTTCACATAAGTCTCTCCAGGCCTCTCTGAAATCATCCTGCTGATTGTTTCTTATAGAACAATAATATTCCATAACATTCATATACCATAACTTATTCAGCCATTCTCCAACTGATGGGCATCCATTCAGTTTCCAGTTTCTAGCCACTACAAAAAGGGCTGTCACAAACATTTTTGTACATGTGGGTCTCTTTCCCTCCTTTAAGATCTTTTTAGGATATAAGTCCAGTAGAAACACTGCTGGAACAAAGATAAGCACAGTTTGATAACTGTTTGGGTATAGTTCCAAATTGCTCTCCAGAATGGTTGGATCCGTTCACAGTTCCACCAACAATGCATTAGTGTTTCAGTTTTCCCACATCCTCATTATTTTTTTCCTGTCATTTTAGCCAATCTGACAGGTGTCTAGTGGTATCTTAGAGTTGTCTTAATTTGCATTTCTCTGATCAATAGTGATTTGGAGCACCTTTTCATGTGACTAAAAATGGTTTCAATTTCTTCATATGAAAATTATCTGTTCATGTTCTTTGATCATTTATCAATTGGAGAACGGCTTGAATTCTTGTAAATTTGAGTCAATTTTCTATATATCTTGGAAATGAGACCTTTATTAGAACCCTTGAAATGTTTAAGTATTTCTTTAAGGCACTTCATGTATGATATGACCATGTATGATCTGATCCCAACTATGTCATTGACCAGCAGAGCTTTGATGCATGTTAGCTGTTTTGTCTATGGAACCCTGAATCAGAAAAGAGAATCTGGGGTTCTTCCTTCACAGCCCCCAGGATATACTATGAAGATAACTTGTTGAACATTTCTCTCTCTTCCTTTGAAAGGCCCGTCTCTCACATCTCCATTCTCCTCTAATCTCAGCTATTAACCTAAAGTAGTAAATAAGGATGATAGGTGAGAAAGAGAAACAGACAGACAGAGACAAACACACACACATAGACACAGAGAGAGACAGAGACAGACAAAGAGAGAGAGACAGAAAGACACAGAGAGAGTGAGACAGAGTGGGGGGAAGAGGGAAGAAGAGAGGGAGGAAGGGGGAAAAGCAACAAAGAGATGGTTTTGACCTTTTGATTTCCATTCTAACCTTAACCTTTAATATGTGATACTCCTAAAAATCCTTAGAGAGAGATCTTAATATCTCTGAGGGTCCTATACCTCTGATTTCTTATTCCTGGATTATCTCCCTATTTTGAAGGAAGACTTAGATAAAAGAAGAGGGGTTGCTACATCTCAACTCAAATTCTTCTTTTCTATCTCAGGATGAAGTATAAAAAAACACCGGAAGGACCCTTTGAGAACAGATTTACTAAAGCTGATTCTGATTAATCCTTATTCCCCTAATAAAGATTGGTGTGTAAGTGGTAATATGAATGTTTAGGAAGATCATTGGGTATTCAGGGTAAACAAATTCCTAAAACTGCAATGGGGATGTTCAGAGGGTAGAGAAGTAGAAGTGGAAAGTAGAGAGTATAAATGAATGTGTAGGGGGCAAAGCTAGAACCAGGAGCTAGAGCAAGAAGGGAATCAGGGATCCTTGGCTGCATTAATCCTAATAATTGTCAATTTTTATGGAGCGTGAGGTGAAGGCTGGATCAGAGCTGTCCTGCTTGGGACTTGGCATGAAAGGTAGGGAACAGGATTAAATTTTTTGGGGAGACTCTGACACATTATAATAGAAGGGAAATTACCCCTTTGAGAGCTTCTTGTCAATTACAATCTCCCAAATTGTGTAGACAAGGAAAAAACTTCACTTAATCCTGATTTCTTCTTAAGATATTGATCTCTATCTTTATACCATTAAACTGTTTGAATAAATAATTTGTGACACTTCTAGAGCCTCCTGACCCATTTCCTCCTCAACTCCTAGAAATTCCCATATATCTACTGCATTGACTCTCTCAAAGGTATACAATGATGTTGAAATCAGGAAATCAATAACTTTGCCTCAGTACTTTTCTTCCTCGATTTGTCTATATCTCACACTCCTTCCCTCACTCCCTTGTGGAATTACCATTTGTAATTTTTATGACATTGTTACTGGTTGTCTTCCTACCTCTCTTACCATTCCTTTGTAACATTTGTTGCGTTCCTTTTCTTTTCCCATACCTAAATATATACCTAAATATAGGTATTTTCCATAGTACCTGTCAGAGACTACAATATTGATGGATGAGTGCCAAAAGAATTGATTCATAATTATAGTTAAAGGTCTTGGTTATTTAAGGGAAGGTGCCAACAGAATAAATCTGAGTGAAAACAATTCTCAAGGGAGTTATCAGAAACAAAAACAATAGGTTAATCCAAGAATCATTAGTGGGAAACTATGGAGTTGATATAATTCCAAGTAAATATATGAGCTCAGGAACTGTTTTAGAGAAAAATTTTTTTAAAATAATGAGCTTATATTGAAGAATTAATAGAATAATGTTCTATACTCAATAGTAGTACTGTAGTGTCCCCTTATGAATATCTGTATATTTTTTATTACACTGTCATTAATACACATGTGGTTCTGGTTCTGCTGCTATTATTTCATGTGAATTATATAAATCTGGGAAATTTATTTTTATTTATATTATATATTATGTCATATTATTTGGATATATTTCTTTTTATTCCTCATAGTTTGTGATATTCTAATATTCTATAACTGTAATATGTCCAACCATTTACAAATTTCATAAGCATATTGTTTATGCCTTCTTCCACATAGCCAATAAAAAAGTTGAACAAAATAAAATGAAGGGCCAAGACTTCTGGCACTCCATTAAAGACATATATGTGAATTGACTGCATAATCTGAATAATATTCTTTCTTTACCTCTGTAAGAATCAGGAAAACATTTGCCCATCTCTAACCCTGTGGCCTTTTTTTCATCCACTACTTTTCAAAGCTCTTTGACACCTGTTCAGCAATTCTATCTGTAAGCTCTTCCTATATCCTGAGCTACACAACTTGTGTAGATATCATCCTGCTTTGTAATAGTCATGTGGTGCTTGTAATATTGAAAAGTAGTTAAATTGGAGCTACCTTCTAAGTAATTAAAGAATGTATTGTTCAGATATAATATAAATAGACTCTCTCTAAATATCTATCTTTTTTACTGTCTTTTTCTCTTCTGGGTTAAATTAATGATGATCTTAATTTTGGAATTCTTAAACATTTCTCATTCTAACAAAAATATAATTGCTTGTTTTTCTTTATGACAACTGACAGACATAATTAGTAAGATTTGCTAATTAAACATCTGCTTAGAATTTTTAGAATTTAGAAGTTTTTTCGTAGATAGCACTTTTAAAATGACCTTTTCATTAAAATTGTTTTATTACCTTTAAAAGTATACTGTATTGATAACTATTGTCTTTATATTATTGTATTTTTTCTATCCATTGTCTCCAAGTCAAGTAAATAGGCATTTATGAAGTGCAAAGAACTCTCTAAGTTCTGTGGATGCAAGAAAGGCAAAAACAGACACTTCTCTCAAGGAGTTCATAGTCAGTCGAGTGGGTAGGACAACACACAAGCAATTATGTACAAATAATATACATATATGTATGTATATATATATATATGAAATTGGAAATACTCTCAGAGGAAAAGCACTAGCTATTTCCAGACTGAACCCTTTGTGACAGAAAAGCAAGCACAAAATGTAATACAGAAATCAAATATGGTAAAATATATAATACCTTATCCTATTATTTCCCATATCTCTGTTTTTTGGAATAGTTCTTTTTTTTTTTCTTTTTCAAGAACCACATTGGTTCTTTCATTACTCAAAGTTTAACTTCCTTTTGATCATCTGCTCTTTTATGTTATGATAGTCATCACTATTACTTTTGCTTATTTTGATCTTCAATTAATATATTCAGTTATACTTATAATTTTTTGAATTCATCATATCTATAATTTCTTACTGTTCAATAACATCCCATTACCTTATAACATGATATTTATCAGATTTATCAATAAGTGGACACCAATTTTTTTTCTTCTAGTTCCCTTTGCTACCATGAGAAACGCTGCTATGAATATTTTGGCATGTAGTAGACCCTTTTATTTGTTTCTGATGTATTTTTGTTGATGATTTTTAATGTGGATATTTTCCCCATTCTACCATTTATGGTTTTCATTTTTTCACTTTTTATTTGTGCAAATTTTTTTTGGATTTTTATTTAATCAAAGTTGTCTTTTATTTTTTGTGATCTTGATGCTTCATTAAGAAGTCTACCTCAGATATAGTTATGAGTAGTAGCTAACCTTGTTTTCTTAAAATTTTTAATGGTATCACCAATTAGATTCAGGTTGCGTATCTATTTGGGGATTATCATGATGTATTATATGAAGTGTTAGTAAAAACTAGTTTCCATCAAATTATTTTGTATTTCTTCCAGTAGTATATCTCTTTCCCCTAGTAATTTTTCTTCTTAGATTTACTGGATAGAGCTAGGTTCTAATTAGTGTGAATAAGGAATCACATAAAGTGCTTACATGTATTCCCATTTGTCCTATTCAAAGTTACAATTATATAAAATACAGTCATTGGTTCCAGCCACATAATTCAATGAATTCAACCACTTCACAGTTTTCATTATCTGCAATAATCAGTACCTAATATATAATTAGTTTTTGATTTTTTTCTGCTTCTTGCTTACCTAATCAATTTTGTTTCTTTACTTTTCTGGGTTTTTTAATTTAACCCAAATAATTTTAATGATGACGAATTTATGTTATAGTTTGAGGTTCATTAATACTTTGTCTTCATTTGTACTTTTTTCTCACCTTCTGTTAGGTTGTAGGAGTATTATGCTCTTAATTAATTTTATTATTTTGTGCTTCTCTGATAATTTGAATAGTACAGTATAAAATCTGTAAATTAATTTAGTTACTATACTCATTTTTCTTATATTGGTATGGCTTAACCATGAGTGATGAATCTCACTTCAGTTATTATTTTTCTTTGTTTTTGTAATATATTTTGTAGATTTGGTTCTATAAATCTTCTTTATGTTTTCGTAGGTTAACTCCAAGTTATTTTGTGCATTTTGTAGTTAATTTGAATGAAATTTATTGGATTATAAGAGAATGCATGGTACTATGGGTAGTCAGCTGGATCTGGAGTTAGAGGATCTGCATTTGAATATTAATTGGGCTACTTAGCAGGACTATTACCTTGAGCAAAACACCTTACTCTTTTGGGCCTAAGATTCCTTATCTGTAAAATGAGAGGTTGTACCAGATGGTTTTTAGGGTCCCTTTTGGTTCTAACTCTATGATCCCATCATCCTTTTTTGTTTGGTACAATATAAAAATACTACTGATTTTTGTGGATTTCTTTTATATCCTTCTTTGCTGTAGCTATTAATCACCTCAGTTATTTGCTGATCCTTTGGGGGTTTTCTAAGAATAATATTTTTGTCATTTGCAAATAAAGATGATTTTTTCTATTCTTTGTTGATGTTTATACTTTTTTGTTTTACTGCAATTAGCACATTATGTCAAATAATAGTGGGGAGAGGAAACATCCTAATTTAACTTCTCTATTTTCTGGGAAAACTTCTACTAAGTCTACAATATCACTAACAATGTTAGCTTTTGGTTTTTAAATATATGTTTTTGGACAGGTTAAGTTCACATGCTTCCATTCCTATATTTTTTATTAGGGTATTATTAGGATTTTATTAGGGTGCTTTTTTTAAAGAGTAAATTACTTTTTCTTTTTGTTATTGTGAATCATTTTATTTATGTCCAACTCTTTGTGACCTTGTTTGGGGTTTTCTTGGCAAAAGATACTAGAATAGATTGCCATTTCCTTTTCCAGCTCATTTTACAGATGAGGAACTGAGGCAGACAGGGTTGAGTAATTTGCTCAGTGTCACACAGCTAATAGATATCTGAAGCCAGATTTTAATTCACAAAAATGTGTCTTCCTGACTTCAGGCCCTGTATTATTATATCCACTGCACACCTGGCACATTGGACTTTCAAGATTCAATACAGAAACAACTTGTTCTTGCTTTTTTCTCCTCCTCCTCCTCTTCTTCCTCCTCCTCCTTCTCTTCTTCTTCCTCCTCCTCCTCTTCTTCTTCTTCCTTCTTCTTTTTCTTCATTTCATTTAATGAAATATATTGCATGCATTCAATGAATTTTTTATTTTTTTTTAATATTGCTGTCATTTCCTACTTCTCACTGATCATTTCTCCTACTTCCTCAGACCCTTCCAAATAATAAAGAAGATTGTTTAAACCAACATATTTGCCTGGTATACCAATATATAAAATATTTTGCACCTATAATCTCACAACCTCTCTGCTGAGAAGGGAGAAAATATATTAGTACCTTTGATAAAAATTGGTTCTTGCACTAATTAGAGCTCTATTCCAGGTAGCTAGGCAGCAAGCATTCTGGATAGACCACTGGACTTCAACTTAAGAAAATGAGTTTAATTTCAGCCACAAATGTTAAGTAGCTGTATACCTCTGGACAAATGATTTTGTCCAGAGCCTCTAATACATCTTAATTTCCTTATTGGTAAAATGGGGATAATAATGGCATCTGCTTTTCAGGGTTGTTGTGAAGATAAAATGAGAAAATATTTATAAAGTGCTTTACAAACCTTAAAGTGTTATATGAATGATAGCAATTATTATTATCATAATTAATCTGCTATCTTATACTCTTGATTTTCTTTTTTAATTTTTTTTTTAATTCAAGCTTTTTATTTGTAAAACATATGTATGGGTAATTTTTCAACATTGACCCTTGCAAAGCTTTCCGTTACAAATTTTCCCCCCTAGTCCCCACTCCTCCTCTAGATGGCAGGAAGTCTACTACATGTTAATTATGTTAAAATACTTGAAAAATTGAATATGCATATACATATTTGATTTTCTTTACATTATTACATGTATTATAAATCATGGAAAATTAGTTGAGGATAGAATTAAAGAAAAGGAAGAAAATGTCTGGATTACTTGAAGGAATTTGAGAGACTCCTTTAATAACTCCTAACTTCTTTCTCCCTCAAAAGGCCCATAATTTGTTACCAGTTCCTATTGTTGTATGGTTGTGAGTCATGGAATACTATTCTACGCTATAACCTCCAAAGGAATGAAAATGAGTATTTCTCAGAGGATAATGGAAAGGTGCATTGTAGATACAAGCAGATCACAACATATAACAAATAAGGAACAATAAAGAAGCAGAATAAAAGATGTAATCAAAGAAATATAATATTAAAAAGAAAATGGGCTGGTAGTATGGGAAGGAAGAATAACTGATAAAAATCCCATATTTTGCATTTGTATTATTGAAAGAGAAAGTGAGGAAAGCTTATCAGCATGCTAGATAAACTTTTTATGGCAAATTTCTAGGAAGACATGGAGAAGAGAGCAGGTAGAGTAGACTTGGATGAGTTGGAATATGCATTGTAAGGGAATATATACACATTAATGAGCTCACATATCTATGTGAATGTTTTTAGTATTGTAGCCACTGTATAAATTATTCAAATGGTTCTCTTTATTTTTCTCTATATCATTTCATATGGCTCTTCACAAGTTCTCTGAATTTCTCATATTTGAAATTTCTTGCGGCACAATATTATTCTATTACATGAATACAACAAATGTTCTGCCATTTTCCAGTGGAAGAGCATGTGCTTTGTTTCTAGTTTCTTGATATCTCCAGAACTGTTTTAGATATTTTTGGATTTTAAGGACTTTAATCTCTATTTTTTTTCTTTGTTTTTCTTATGATATATGCTAAGTAGTGGTATCACTGGTTCAAAAACATGCATATTAGTGACTTTTCTAGTATTGTTCTAAACAATTTTCCAAATCATTTGGAAGAATACATACTTTCGCCAATAGTGCATTTATATATTGGTCTTTACATATACCTTTCAATATTCATCATTTAATTTTTTTCTAATATAAAAGGCATAATAGTTTATGTATACAATTTATAAGTAAATACACACATATTCAGGAATGCATGATCACATTTTTAAAATTTTATTTTTAATGAAGTATTATGGCCCAAAATTTCATATTTTAAAAGAGTGTAAAACTACAGAGACTCCAGTAATTTATCTTTAAGAAACACTATTAGGAGTTTGCCTGAAAGAATTAAGCAAATTGTAGAACTTATAGTTTTGGAAGTGTTTAAATTTGCATTTCTTTGATTCTGTTTGATTCTTTTATATGGCCATTGATAGTTTTCATTTCTTCTCTAGAAAAAAGCTATTTATTTCATATTCTTTGGTCACTTATTTATTGAAGAATGACTCTTAGGAAAGAATAGAAAAAAAAAGGCCAGAAAGGAGGTAAGACAATCACAATAGGTTTAAAATCCATAAACTAACCTTGTACATACTTAAAAAGAAAAGTCAGGTAGAAATAGTAGAGATTGGGGGCGGAGCCAAGATGGCGGAGTGAAAAGGTGACTTTCTGCCTCTCCTCCGATCTTCTCTCAAATCAACAATAAAATAAGCCTCTGAACTGATCTTCAAATCAACGAACTCAGAAATATTTGGGCACAGCTCTCTGGAGAACTTCATATCAGGTTAGTCGGACTCAGACAGAGAGATAAATAGACGACCCCTGTGCAGGCCAGAAGTGAGGGTGGGACTCAGCTCAGCTCATCCTGGAAGAAATTCCAAACTCCAAACTCCAAATTCCAAACACCTGGAGTTTATCTGAGGCACTCGGGACACTCTGCCCTGATTGGGGACAGGTGTTCTTGTAGACTTGCCTTGTTTAAGGAGTAATTCGGACTTAGATCTAGCCCCCACCGGCCCAGCACCTTAAGTCAACTCGCCGAAGTGCCCCAGGGCAAAGCGTCTTCAGCTGAGGTTTTTTTTTTCCCCTACCTTAAAGAGATATCCACTCTGTCTAAAAAAAAAAAAAAAAAAAATGATGAAGAAGCAAAAGAGAGCTTTCACCATAGACAGCTTTTATCAAGGCAAAGAAACGACCTCAGATACAGAGGTTTCTTTAGACAAAAATCCAGAAAAAAACAGCAAGGACCATCACTGGTCCCCGTTTCAAAAGGCCTTTCTGGAAGACTGCATAAAGAACCTCAAAAGAGAGCTGGAGGATAAATGGGAAAATAAACTGAAATCAGTGCAAGAAGGATACAGTATCTTGCAAGAAGGATATGATGCTCTGCAAAAGAGATATGAAAAAGACACCAATCTATTGAAAAATAAAATTAGTGAAGTGGAAAAAGAGTGCAGTGAACAAATTGGCCAGTTACAAAAGGAACTTAAAAAGGTAACTGAAGAAAACAACACTTTAAAAATAAGAATTGAACAAATGCAAGTGAATGACTCACTAAGACTTGAAGAATCAGTCAAACAAAAACAAAAAAATGAAAAATTAGAAGAAAATATGAAATATCTCCTAGGAAAAACAATTGACTTAGAAAATAGATCTAGGAGAGACAATCTAAGGATTATTGGACTTCCTGAAAGCCATGATCAAAAAAAGAATCTAAACACTATCTTTCAGGAAATCCTGAAAGAAAACTGCCCTGAGATTGTAGAATCAAAGGGCAAAATCACCATTGAAAGAATTCACCGATCACCTCCTGAAAGAGACCCCAAAATTAAAACCCCAAGGAATATCGTGGCTAAATTTCAGGACTATAGCACCAAGGAACAGATTCTGCTAGCAGTGAGAAAGAAACAATTCAAATACCAAGGATCAATAATTAGAATCTGTCAGGATCTGTCAGCTTCCACACTGAAGGATCGAAGGGCTTGGAACCAGATATTCCGAAGGGCAAAGGAACTTGGATTACAGCCAAGAA
>JAJPUD010001639.1:129-51960 GCA_023553655.1 Myrmecobius fasciatus | reverse complement strand
ACATGTTAATTATGTTAAAATACTTGACAAATCGAATATATGTATACATATTTACACACTTATCATTGTTGTGCAAGAAAAATTATATCTACAAGAAAGAAAAATCAAATAAAGGAAGCACAATGCAAGCAAACATCAATAGAGAGCATGAAAATGCTATGTTGTGGTCCACATTTCACATCCCTCTCTCTGGGTGTATATGGCTTTCTTCAGTGAACAATTGGAAATGGTTTGAAACATTTCATTGTTGAAGAGAGCCACATACATATGTTTAATAAAGAAAAAAAATGAAAAAAATATAGAAAACATTAGAAAGAATTTGTATATGTACATATGCAGACACACATTATATATGTACCTATCTACATACATGTGTGTAGCTACATATATGTGATTATATGTATGCATGCATACAAACACATACACACACACCAATATGGGGACCATTTTATGCAGTTAAAAGTTACTCATAAAATAGCACTATTCTGTGATACTATCCTCTTCAGAAACCATTATTAACTCTAATTTCCACCAAAGAATAGAACTTCCCAACAATTTTAGTAAGAAATCAGTGAAGTTCCAAAGTTGTAATTGCCTTCTCACAGTTTTTCAAATTAAGCTAAGAATAAAAAATAAAAATCTCTCAGAAGAGTACAAAAGAATAAACTATAAGCAAGCAAAGAAAAGATGGATAGTCATGAATATAAACTCTTCTATTCTTATATATGCTTCCTTGAAATGGAAGTTTATTGTTACACATTTTGAACCATTCCTGATGTTCTGTTGGGTACATTACAATGTAATGCTTATACCCAATGCTTTAAAATTTTTTTCTTTTTCTGTCTTTCTTTTTCTATTTTGTTTTTTATTATTTTGTATTTAGTTTTAAATAAATACATATTTTGAAAGGAAAAAAAAGTTTTTAGTTTTCTTCATTTTCTCACAGATTGGTGCTTTGTCTCATAGTTCCTTTCAAACTTTCCTTGTATTTTAAAATGGGTATTATAATTCATTAGATTGTAAGCTCCTTGAAGGCAGGAAATGCCTTTTGTCTTTTTGTATTTGCATATAATATGTGTTTGATGAATATTTATTGACTATTATTTTTTTCAAATGTGTATATATACATATTTACAAATATGTATATATACAGATATATGGGGAGAAAGAAAGGGAAAGAGAGAGGGAGAGGGAGAGGGAGAGGGAGAGGGAGAGGGAGAGAAAAAGAGACACAGAGAGAGAGACAGAGAAGGAGGAAGGGAGGGAGGAGGAAGAGACAGAGGGAGGAGGGAAAGGGAAAGAGGGAGGGGATGGAGTGAGAAAAAAAGAAAGAGACAGAGACAGACAGACAGAAAGACGTTTTCTTCCTGATAGAAGGGAAACTTTTTGAGGGCAAGAACTTTTTTTTTTCATTTGTATCCCTCAATGCCTAGCACAATACAATATACATTGGGAGTGCTTAATAAATGTTCACTGATTGGCAGGTGAGCCTGAGCTGGACTTTATTCTCAGGATGCCTCTTCAGTTTGTTTTTTTATTTAAACTCAAGTCATCCAAAAGCAATCCCAAGAAATGGATATTCCTAGCTTGGTCATTAATCCTGTGAACTTGAAATGTTGGGAGCTTCTATCAAATCAGAGATTGCCTCACTATTGCAGGAGAAAATAACTACTGCCAAAAGATTAATTTAGCCAAAGATTATGAAAACCCAAAGCCATATCCTGACTTGCCAAAAAATCTGGACTTGTAAATTATGCAGATGAAACAAGTCAGAGGTGTAAATGAACTACTGCTCCTGAAGTTTCTATAGAATTGTCTTTATTTCCTCAGGGGGTCTGGGGACTTTCTTGGCATATGAGATAAACTGAGTGAAGAACCTCTCATGGGAATGTGGCCTTAATTTATGCCCTAATTATGACTTGAAACTTTGCAATAACAAGTTGAGTTATAGCTAAAAAGCTGTAGATGTTCAGTTGTCTTGAATGAACATTCCCCCAACTCTTAATTAGCATTTAAGTACTTCTTTTAAAGGAAATTTTTCTTTTATTTCTTGGATAAATTTCCACTTAGAGTATAAACCTGCACTCCCCCAAACAATGGGGAAAAAGATCAAGAGGGGGGCCCTTCTGTTCTATTTAATCTTGTGTTTTGCAGTTTGTGTTTTGCACTTCTTTACTGAAGAATTCTGTCAGGTAGAAGATGTCCTTTCTTGTGAGATCATAACAAAGTCCTTTTTGCTTTTCTTACTCTGAGTCTCTGATTTTTTTTTTTTTTTTTTTTTTTTTTTTTGTGGTCGATACTGTCTCACACATTGGCAAAGATACTATTGTCATTGAGAGTGATAGTCCGTGGTCTGTTGGAAAGAATTCAGAGATTCTCTTACCAAAAAAAAAAAAGTAAAACTGACTAAACTCTGAGTAGAAGCTAGTGAGATATGAGAAGATTGGGAAAACTTATATACTGAAATTTTGGGCTTTAGACAGCAGACTAACAGATATTCCTGGATGATCAACAGGGGCTTACCTACAGGAGCAAGGATATAAAGTACAGAAGATAGATTAGGAGCCAGGGATGTGGCTTTTAGCAAAGTACTGTCAATCAGGATTGGGTTTTAGCAGGTCCTGCAACAGGAGTTGTATTGTTCTGAGTTCCTTAGCTGAATAATATGTTTACAAAAACGGGTAAAAAAGTCACACTGAACTCTGGGCTCTGAACTATCAATTCTGGAATGATTGACCATCTTTATTTTACAGATGAGGAAGCAGAAGCAAAGAGGATTAAGTGACTTAGTCAGGGTCACAGAGCTAGTCTCTGAGGTCAGATTTGAACCCAGGCTCCTCACTCAATCTCCTGTGGCATTTACCAGGTTATTCTTTCACATTTTAAAGTTTTGTTAATGAATACTTATAGGTCTTTATTTTATGGATAATGGAAAATTGGGCCACTGAACCCAGTAATTAGGAGCATGAGGATTGCCATTGATCCAATTCCTCATGTGGAAAAGGCAAAATGTAAACTCAGGTTTTCCTGACTCGTAAGCCCCACTTGATTTAATGATTATTACTATGCATAAGACTGTGTATTTCTAGTTCTAGTCTCTCCACTTCCCATATCACCAATTTCCTATTGGACTTTTCAAAACGCATGTCCTACAGACATCCCAAACTCAATATATCTGAAACTGACTTTGTTATCTTTCCCTTCTCTCTTCAAAATTTTCCTTTATCTATTAAAGACATTCTATTCCTCCAGTCTTTGAGGTTTATAACCTTAGCAATGTTCTTGGATCCTCATTTTTCCTCACCTCACATATCCACCTCTACAACATCTCTCAAATCTTCCCCTTTCTTTCAACTCACAGTTACTGGCTTAATTAAGGTCCTTATTACATTTCATTTAGATTATTATAATAGCCTTTGAATTGTTCTCCCTACCTTAAGTCCTTCCTCAATTGAATTCACTATACATACTGCTACCAACGTGATTTTTCTTTAATTTTAGGTCTAACAATTTTCAGATGAAGAAATTGGAACTATTTCTAGTCATATGAAAAAGTGATCCAAATAACTATTGATCAAAGAAATGCAAATTAAGACAACTCTGAGATATCACTACACACCTCTCAGATTGGCTAAGATGACAGGAAAAGATAATGAATGTTGGAGGGGATGTTGGAAAACTGGGACACTGATACATTGTTGGTGGAACTATGAACGGATCCAACCATTCTGGAGAGCAGTTTTGGAACTATGTTCAAAAAGTTATCAAACTGTGCATACCCTTTGACCCAGCAGTGTTTCTACTGGGCCTATATCCCAAAGAGATCTTAGAGGAGGGAAAGGGACCCACATGTGCAAGAATGTTTGTGGCAGCCCTTTTTGTAGTGGCTAGAAACTGGAAATTGAAAGGATGACCATCAATTGGAGAATGGCTGAACAAATTATGATATATGAATGTTATGGAATATTATTGTTCTATAAGAAACGACCAGCAGGATGATTTCAGAGAGTCCTGGAGAGACTTGCATGAACTGATGCTAAGTGAAATCAGAAGAACCAGGAGATCATTATACATGGCAACAACAAGATTATACAATGATCAATTCTGATGATTCATGAGATGGTTCAGACCAGTTCCAATGATCTTGTGATGAAGAGAGCCATATACACCCAGAGAGAGGACTGTGGGAACTGAGTGTGGGTCACAACATACCATTTTCACTCTTTTTTGTTATTGTTTGCTTGCATTTTATTTTCTTTCTTATTTTTTTTCCTTTTTGAATTGATTTTTTGTGCAGCAAGATAATTGTATAAATATGTATGTATATATTAGATTTAACATATTTTTACCATGTTTAACATATATTGGATTACTTGCCATCTAAGGGTGGGGGTGGAGGAAGGGAGGGAAAATTGGAACACAAGGTTTTGCAGGGGCTAATGTTGAAAAATTGTCCACACATAAGTTTTGAAAAGTAAAAAGCTTTAAAAAAAATTTGTGTCTGACCATTTCATTTCTTTATTGAATCAATCCCAGTGGCTCCCGACTGCCTTTGGGATAAAATACAAACCTTGTTTATTTTGTAAAGCCCTATCCAACCTGACTCCAAGCTACCTTTCCAATCTCATTGGATGTTACCTCTCTTTCCAAACCCTATGCATCCAACCAAACTGGTTTTTGCTATGTTCCTCACACCTAAATTATACTCTCTCCTGATTTTGAAACCAAAAAATCTCTTACTTTGTTTATAGCCACAGTTCAAGCACCAACTTTTACTTGAAGATTTTCTTCATATCTTAAGCTGCTTATGCTTTGCTTCCCAAAATACCTTATATTTAAATAGCTTTTATTTATTTTCTATATTTTTATTTTATGTCCTTGTACTAAATGCACTTGTTGCTTCATTGCTAGAATACTTGTGAGTCTACTTGATACTTTTGTTTTTAAAATTTTGAATTCTAGATTCTCCCCCTTCCTCCCTCCCATCCCCATCGAGAAGGCACAAATGAAGTTATAGAAAACATTTCCATAAAAGTTATGTTGTGAAAGAAAACATAAGGAGCAGCTAGGTGGCACAGTGGGTAGAGTACCAGCTCTGAAGTCAGGAGGACCTGAGTTCAAATCTGATCTCAGACACTTAACATTTCCTAGCTGTGTGACCCTGGGCAAGTCACTTAACCTCCATTGCCTTAGCAAAAACAAACAAAAAAAATAAGATCTCCCCACTCCCCCAAAAAATCATCAAGAAAAATAAAATTTTTAAAAACTATGCTTTCATCTGTACTCAGACACATTAGTTCTTTCCCTGAGTATTGATATCTATTTTTTTTTATCATAAGTCCTTCAGAATGATCTTGGATCATTGCATTGCTGAGAATAGTAATTATTCACAGCTGATCAAAGGATAGATTAATTTAGAAATTAAAAACAAAGGATTCTTAGAACATAGACATGAAAAAAAATGCTCCAAATCACTAATACTAAGAGAAAGTAAAATAATGCTGATGTGCCACCTTTCCCTCAGACTGGCAAAGATGATGAAAAAGGAAAATGACAATTGTTGGAGGTCATGTGGAAACTCAGAAAAACTAGTTCATTGTTGGTAGATGTGTACAGTTGGAGGATATGCCATTTTGGAAAGCAATAGTTTTTTGGTTTCTTGTACAATCTTTTTCAGGCCTTCTTTGTATAGGAAGAGGTTTATTTTTTTTATTGACAATTTAAAAATTAGAATTAAAAAGGTCAACTATATAAATGTAAGCTACTACTACTACTACTATTAACTAACATTTATACAGCACTTACTACAAGTCAGGCTCTTCTAAGTGCAATTATTATCTCATTTGATCTTTACAACAATACTGGAAGGAAACTATTATTATTTTCCCCATTTTACAGGTGAGGAAACAAAGTCATTCAGCAAACTAATCCTAATCCTCCTTTTCCTTCTCTCTATAAATCATTATTAATCGTTCTCTGAATTAGTTAAGTTCATAATTAGACAGCAACCCAAAATAGGAAGTTTGTAATATGGTGCTTGAGGAACACTCCATCTATGAATCCAGTTAAAGTTTCATAGTTTATGGAAGTTAGGGGTAGGAGAAAGAGCTTTTGAGAAGTTCAATTTGGACTTTCCAGGGGAGGAAGGAAAAAATGAAAACAATATAGAATTCTCTTTTCTTTCCTCACAATTCTAAGCAAAGTTCAGATGAAAGTGGAGCCTCTTTGCTATTCTGGACACAATCCTTATAGACTCTTGATAACCTCCCCTGCCACAAGAAGACAACATCCATTCCTTGATTGAAGCTCCAGAACAAATAATTATAGTGGATGGCATTCATGGCATCTCATAAAGATGGGAGTGGAAGACTGGTCATTTCTAGAGGCTGCCAGTATGTTTACAAACCTTCTTTCAAATTTCTTTAAGCAAAGGGCTGCATTTAGATTGTTTTGTAATTTTTTTTTATTAAAACTTTTTATTTGCAAAACATATGTATGGGTAATTCTTCAACACTGACCCTTACAAAGCTTTTTGTTACAAATTTTTCCCCCCTAGTCCCCACCCCTCCCCTAGATGGCAGGATATCCACTACATGTAAATTATGTTAAAATGCTTGTTTGCCATTGTTTTTTAAAATTGAAATGGAATTTTAATGGATTTGTTTCTAAGATGTGTGCTTTGGTGTTTTGGGTTTTTATTGCTTCTCTTTTATTTTTGGGGGGTTGGCATACTCTGAAAAATTTTAGCAAAATGTATGGTAGAACTATGGTAGAACTCAGGAAAATGAATAAATTCTTTTATCTTTTTTTCTTTTTTCCTTACCATTAAAAAAAAAATCACTAAAGGTCTGATTGTTAACAATGGTTAGAATTTTTAAAAATATTCAGTTATGGGGCAGCTAGGTGGCGCAGTGGATAGAGCACCAGCCCTGAAGTCAGGAGGACCTGAGTTCAAATCTGGTCTCAGACATGTAACAGCTGTGTGACCCTGGGCAAGTCACTTCACCCCAATTGCCTAAGCAAAAAAAAAAAAAATTCAGTTATTCTTATATATATGTAAACAATCATAGTCCACAGAAAATTTTAGTGTTACAAGGAATTGTCTTGTGTACCCAAGATCTTCTACTATTTGCAAGATCAGTGAACTAGAAGAATTTCCCTAAGAAAAACTTCTCTCCTCAGTATCATTCAAGCTGTGTTGCTCTTCTAGTTTCCTTTGATTACTATCTTGAGCTTAAGTTCCCTAATTCCTTATTGTTCTACTAGAAATTTGGAGCTCCAGACAATAAGCTGCCACCAATGAATTAGAGGTGGTACAGTAGAGCCAGCCTCAGTCTCTTGATGGCTGTATCACTTTGGACAAGACACTCAATCTTGCTTGCCTCAGTTTCCTTCTCTATAAAATGAGCTAGAGAAGAAAATGACAAACCACTCCAATGTCTTTGCAAAGAAAACCCCAAATGAAGTTACAGTGAGTTGGATCTGACTGAAAAGGACTGAACTATTGTTCAAAATAACAAAATAAACAAACAACTTGAGAAAATGGGTGGTTTTAATAAAAACTGTTCTGGGCAAAACTGTATTAAAGACATGTTTTATAGTGACATAGTTACTAATGTTATTTTAATAAAGACATCCCTTGGACTGGGGGTAAAATTTGTATTGGAAAGCTTTGTAAAGATCAAGGTTGGGGAACTACCCATACATATGTTATACAAATAAAAAGCTTAAAATAAAATTAAAAAAAATAAAAAATAAATAAAGACATCCCTTTTACACCTATCACCATATCCCATACTACTGCTAGGTAGGGTATAGACTCCCAAGGAGTTCCTTAGATAAGACAAGATATTTAAGAATATGTATTTTAAAGTTTTTTATTTTCAAAATATATCCATAGATAGTTTTCAACATTCATCTTGCAAAATCTTGTGTTCAAAATTTTTTTCTTCTTCCCTTCTCTCCATCTTTTTCCCTAGATGGCAAGCAATCCAATATATGTTAAACATGTACAATTAAGAATATATTTTTAAAAGGCCCAATGGGCTATGTATGAGCACAGTTCATAAGACAGGTTCATGATCAGGGTAAGTCATCCTCCAGGTAAGTGTAGATTCAGGACTGATGGCTATTGATGAACAATTTTTGGCAAAGGGCTTTTTTCAGTACAGCTTAAGTACTGATTGGGCCAGATGGAGCTGGGTAACAGGGGGCTTAGCTAAGAACATGTTATGATTATCTGGTTAACTCTTTCCATTCAAAGCATAGATATCAAATAAAGCATGCCTTCAGTCTTTGGGAGTAAGATAAGCAAGCTTCACTCTGACTGGGATGATAATTCCCCTTAGATAGATTAAACTGGGCATGTATAGAAATCTTCCCAGATGCAATGTATTCCCCTTACTTTCTCCCATCCGCAAGCAGATGATTTATAGGTGTGCCTAATGTAACTGTAGTGTTTATCTAAAATTTTATTCAAAAGACAAAAATCTAAAATGTAACTAATGTAAAATAAAATATAAATTTAGAAATTTTAACATGCGAAATGTGGTAATTTTGAGACTGATCAAGAATATTGCATTGAGGGGCAGCTAGGTGGCGCAGTGGATAGAGCACCAGCCCTGCAGTCAGGAGGACCTGAATTCAAATCTGATCTCAGACACTTAACATTCCCTAGCTGTGTGACCCTGGGCAAGTCACTTAACCTCAATTGCCTCAACAACAACAACAACAAAAAGAATATTGCATTGAAAAAGATGTTGGATAGAAAGTAATTTATCACTGTCTCCAACGCAATCTAAGATTGTAGTTCTCAACCTCTTTTGGTTCTTTACTTCCTTGACTTTCTGTATTTTGGCACAGTGGAGAGAGCACAGACTTGAAGTCAAAAAGTCTGGGTTCAAATCCCACTTCAGACAAGGTAACTAGCTAAGTTACCTTGTGCAAGTCAATCTCTTTGTACCTCAGTGTCCTGATCTGCAAAATGAGAGGACTGGACTCAAAAGCTTTGAAAGATTTGTTCCACTTCATCCACTACTATAAAACTGTGCACACCCTTTGACCCAACAGTGTTTCTACTGGGCTTATATCCTAAAGAGATATTAAAGGAAGGAAAGGGCCCTACATGTGCAAAAATGTTTGTGGCAGTCCTTTTTGTAGTGGCTAGAAACTGGAAACTGAAGGGATGCTCATCAATTGGAGAGTGGCTGAATAAATTATGGTATATGAATGTTATGGAATATTATTGTTCTGTAAGAAACGACCAGCAGGACGATTTCAGAGAGGCCTGGAGAGACTTACATGAACCTACATGCTGAGTGAAATGAACAGAACCAAGAAAACATTGTACATAGTAACAATAAGATTATGTGATGATCAATTGGTCTTCTTAACAAAATGGTGATCCAAGGCAATTCCTTGTGATAGACTTGTTATGGAAAGTGCCATCTGCATCCAGAGAGAGAACTATGGAGACTAAATGTGGAGACAAAGCATAGTATTTTCACCTTTTTTGTAATTGTTTGCTTTTTGTTTTCATTTCTGATCTGATTTTTCTTGCACAGTATGAGGAATATGGAACTATGTTTAGAAGAATTGCATGTGTTTAACCTATATTGGATTACTTGCAGTCTTGGGAATGGAGAGGGAGAAAAATTTGGAACATAAGCTTTTGCAAAGGTGAATGTTGAAAATTATTTTTGCATGTGTTTAGAAAAATAAAATACTATTAAAAGAAAAAAAGAAAAAAGATTTGTTCCAGCTCTAAATTTATGACCCTATGAAACCTTCCCACACATCCCCATTTAATATAAAAGGAAATAAATTCTAGGATTTATCATGAATATATATATATCAGAAATAACAGATTATGTTTTGTAAAGAAAACTTTATTCAACACATGACTTTTTTTGAGAATCACAAAATTATTTAATATTTATCAGAATAGTCAAATAGATAATTAAGATCTATAATTCTGTTTCTTGTTAATCAACATTTTTATTCCTCATACCATTTGTAAAAGACACACATATTATATTCAATTTACTTATTGCTTTGACTTTGAGAATAGGATTAAGAATTGTGATAAATTGTTGTAAATGCAATTAGAAACTTGTAAGCATGTTTAATAAAGATAAGGTATGCTTCAAGGGCATAACAAGAATATTGTATCTTCATTGATTGGAAATTTGGAATTTCTGGGTTTTGCAGATATCAATTAATTCACCTTTCATTAGTTCACTGTATCTGATTTTTTTTTTTCTAGCTCAATAAAAAAAGGGATTTTGTGTTCAAACCTCATTTTAGTCAATAGGAACTATTCCTCTAGTTCTCTTTCAAAAATTTTAGTTGTACTATAACATCCCTGATTCCTCACTGCTCTGCCTCTAAACTTCAATTTCTTTTTTCAATAACACTACTCTTTGGCATCAGTAGGATAATATCATTATTTATGGAGAATTACCTGTAATTTATTTAGCACTTATTTTGTAATAAGCATGATTACACTTATTTTTATAAAAGAGAGTTTTTATTTGATCAGCTGAGAGAAGAGTTGAAGAAAGAGTTGAAGGAGGTAGTGATAATTAAGCAAAGAAGAAAAAAGAATATCAATGAAACATGGTCCTAAGTTTTAAGGATACAAAACCAGGAAAACAGTATGGTTCATATTCTCAAGGAGATTATGTTCCAATACTAGATAAGCTTCTTATGTTACCCAAGGGTATTTATTTCCCATTTTGGAAAACCATGGTCTAAGGTCCAGCTTCTTAAAATGTGAATTGTAATCCCATATGAGGGGTTTCATAACAATGTGGGAATTGTGAATTTATGATTTATTATCAGTAAAAGTTTGGTTGGTATGCCCATTTTATATACCTCTATACCCGGAGTATTTCTTGGATGAAAAGGAGTCACAACTGGAAAAAATTTAAGAAGTCCTGATCTAAAGGAGTACAGAAGACCATAGAATCTAGACATGTCTTTAGAGTAATAAGCTCATCAAGAGTAAAGAGTTCATCAAGCTATCATCCAATTTATGGCTACTACCATCAGGTAGGCAGGGAAATCCATCTTTGAGAAAGGAAGGTAGCAATTGGTGCCAAATCAAATTCCTTTTCTCCCACTGTGATACTGTCCTTAGGCAGAAGATAAAAGCAGAGGGGAGCCTGATCTTTTAAGCTTGTGTTAGGTGGATCCATTATAATACTGTAGGTCAATTGTGTATTTCAGAAGGAAGAAGAGGAAGGGACCAAATATGTTTACTTGGAGAATTTTCTGTTTGTATCTTTTCTTAGCCTCAATCAACCAATATTTCTTCCTTCAATTAAGGCTGTCTGTTTCTTTTAGTAAACTGTGCAATGATCCAGATCTTGATGCAACCAGTACAGTGTCATCCACAGACAGTAACACCTAGAGAAGCTCTTCATCTGTTGAGAATCTCTCTTCCATTTGGATTCTTCACTGGATAGTCTTCATGACAGTGAAAAACTTTTTTTTAACCAAGTATTTGGCTACCTGTTTTATGTCTCTTCGAATTAGATGGTTGTTAATTAATTTATGGGGGACAGCTAGGTGGCAAAGTGGATAGAGGGCTGGTCCTGGAGTCAAGACTCTCCTTCATGAGTTCAAATCTACCCTCAGAGATTTCCTAGCTATTTGATTGTGAGCAAGTCACTTAACCCTGTTTGCCTCAGTTTCCTTATCTGTAAAACACGCTGGAGAAGGAAATAGAAAACTACTCCAATACTTTTGCCAAGAAAATCCTAAATTGGGTCATGAATAGCCAGACATGACTGAAACAAATGAACAACAACAATTAATTTATGAAATTAAGAAAATACAACATCTTGTATTTTTAGGAACTTTCCAGGAATGATCAAGATAGCATCAAACAGATATGCTTCAATTATATTTTAATAATGTACAGGACAGGGGCAAATGGCATAGAGAGGATAGAGTATAGAGACTAGTGGTAAAAAGGAATTTTCTTGTTGTTGGGATATGGTGGGGTGGTAAAGAAAGACAGGCAGCATCAGGGAGAGAATGGGAAGGAGGAAAATTACAAAGAGTAATTTATGTAACCATGGATTACAATTGGGAGTACTTGGAAGCATGGACTCAAATGGAGATGGAAGACTGCTGGGGGTGAAGTAGGAATTTGAGGTCAATTTTTATAAGATGTGTGTGTGTGTAGGAACAGACTCTGTACAACCTTGGATTAGTTCATTAACAAACATCTCCATGGCATCTCAAAGGTATCAGCATCCTTTCATGATTTGCTAGTCTTATTATGGATGTCTGGAACTTATCTGAGATTTACAAAGTATATGTCCCTGACCCCAAGACTAGATGACTTCTCCTGATTTAGCACATATTTTCTGGATGTGAATTTTGGTAAACTTAAGATACAGTTTGTGAATCATGCAATTTTGATATTTGTGATGATTTGTATATGTACTTCCTGCTATTGTTACTTTAATATTGGCAACTTATAAATTTATTGACTAAGAAGGGTAAGGGGTGGCCAGAGGAACCAGAACAATATACAGTTATTAACAAAATATATAAAATAATATTATATGCATGTATATTATATTATATTAATATATAACAGAACATAAGTTATATAATAGTCTTTTAAATGTAAAATACATATATATTTGTAAAGCATTTAACACAGTACCTGAAACATAGTAGACAGAATATCTTAGAAAATTCTCCTCCCTCCCTCTCTTCTTCCTTTCCTTCCTTCCTCTAATCTTTTTTTCTTTCCTTTTTTTCTTTCCCTCCTTCCTTCTTTATTGCCTTCCTTCTTTCCTTCCTTGCTTCCTTCCCTTTCCCTTTGTTCCTTCCCTCCTTCCTTCTTTCCTTCTCTTTCCCTTTGTTCCTTTATTCATTACTTCCTCCCTCCATCCATTCTTCCTCTCTTCCCCTTTCTCCTTCCTTCCTTCCTTCTTTCTTTCTTCCTACCTTCCTCCATTTCTTGCATTCTTCCTCCTACAAATAGGTAATAAACAAAAAGTAGAATCTTTTCTTTAGGTTATTGAGGACAAGTCTTTCTCAAATGAAAGACGTTTGAATTATATTTCTTAACATTTCTTATTGTTTTCCTTTTAAAAAATGCTTGAAGGGAGAGAAATAAACAAACATGGATAATTCCCCGTATGTGTACTACTAAAAGAAAGGTTTAAAGAAGAACAAATGAAACTCTCAAGCAGCAGACTGGATCCTTGAGTGCTAAGGAGACTGGAGTGATCAAAATGGGTCATTCCTTGGTGAGTCATGAAAAAGGTGTTTTAAAAATATATTTTATTTTAGTTAAGGATAAAAAAAAGCTACAGAGGAAAAAGCATTGTACTGGAAGTCAGAAATCTGTGCTATCATTTGAGCTCTATTACTGATTTGTTTTGTGACAACATATGAGCACCTCATTTTTCTCATGTACAAAATGGGTATAATGATCTCCCCCCATCATGGAAACTCCCTTGAGGATCAAGTAAGAAATCATATTTTAAATGCCTTCCATAACAGTATTTGGGCTCAGATTTCCCCTAGAATTGACAGAGAAAGTCACAAAGTAAGCAAGGAAGCCATTAAGAAAGGAATATAGTACAACTAAACTACACTGGCAGGAAAGGCAGCAATGCCCATTGAGTGTCAAACTATAAACCCCTAAGTGCTGGAAATAAGCAGTCATTATACAGTAATATGAAATCCAATCTGGTTGAGTCAATGGAATCATATCAACTAAACTTGGTTCTTCAGTTTCTCTCTCATTTGGGGGCTGTCTGCAAGTAAAGGTGGAGGGAAATTTCATTGCTAGTATTTGTAACTCTGGTTTAAATAAGGCAATAGTACTTGGAGGAGGAAGAGAAAAAGGGACAGGTAGGATTTCATCATGGTAGAATGGGATGACTTCCAAGTGGGATGTCCTAGATCTCTTTCCCTTCGTGTCTTGGGGAGGGAGTAGGGTGTAGATTATACTATGAATGTTTCCCTGGGAATAAGGGATTTTGTGTGCCAGGTGTTGCTGTGCTTCAGCCTGAGGACTTGAGCATGGAACCCATTAAAGGAATTCAGCTGTAATGAAACCCAAATTCAGTGAGGGTTGTTTCCTTGACAGTATTTGGTTGCCAATGTGGTGACATTAGAAGCTCAACTCATATGATTTAAAGAAAACTAGCTTAAATATAGTAATAAATCATTATCAATCACTCTGCACAGTTTGATGTTATATGATCATGGTGTTGGTGCAAATTGGGTCATGCCTTTTTCATGAACATTCACAATCACTCCTTAGGAAGAAGAGGCTCGAAAGTCAAGCCATCAATGGTATAACTACACTTCTCAATCTCTGTTGTTCTTTCCCTGCAATTTACTGGATCATCTCATGTCCAGTGATACATTGCTCTTGCTACCATTCATCATTTGTAAATAACTGATTCATAACCAGCTACTCAGCCTTCTCCATACCAAGGCTAGTCTCCTTCAACACCAACTGCCAGGCACCAATGATCTATTTATTTTTTGATATCCCTGAATATCTTTGTGGAATTATTATTTATCTGTCACCTCTCAAATTGCTTTCACATTAGCAAAAGGAACTTTCGGTGCATGAATGATAGCATCTCCTCCCCTCAGTCTAGTCTCCTAGGAGAATTCCTTTTCCTGGGATGGAAGGAAAACTGGCTTTTTTACATAGTTCCCTACATTAGGGTCTGGCAGAATATTTCACATTTCCCTTGGAGCTATACTACCAAACAACTTGCAAATTCCAGATTATCTGATCAGTCAGGCATAACTTCAGATTTAGGCTGATATTACTAGTGGACATCTCTCCTTTGAGAAAAGGCATAAATATGAAGGAAATACTTTTCATTGGGTGGCCAGCACTAGCTCATGAACTTTTGAAATTGTAAGAGATGAAAATATCCAAGAGTAAAAAATGTCCATTTCTTGGAATTGTTGTCAGGAGACCTGAGTTCAGGGAAACACACCCATATATCTGTATCTACAAGCCCACATATACACAAAAGAGAAGAGCTGGGAAGAAGGCCACAGAGGTGGAAGGAGAATGAAATACTGTTGTCACAAATGCCAAACACAAAGTGAGGAGCCCCAGGGTGAGATGAGGTGATGTGACTGCTAGATCTCTCAGTTTCACTTGCTTCTTCCCAACACTGCCTTTTTTTTTTTTTTTTTTTTACACACTTATCATCTCTGGAATCCGGATCTGTATCTGGCCCCTGGCCCCAGATGGCTCTGGAGGGGAGAGTGAGCCAGGTGGCTTTGCCCAGCCCTCCCTCCCTTCAATCCAGTTCTCTTGCATGTCATGGCATCCCCTCCCTGATGTCATGGTCCTCTTTGAGAACAAAGGACAAATAACAGTAAAAGTGCCCATCACTTTCCACACCATGATCAATAGGACCTGCATCCTCTTTCTAGCTCTGAAGCATCTCAGTCTCAACAGAATACCTTTGCAGTCACACTCCTTTTCCCTTGTTGGACTGTTGGAGTCAGAGATCAGGGGATGCTGACATCCACAGTAAATTTTTCCCATTCCAGCCAGTTCTAATCTTTCTTTTCCTCTAACAAATGAACAGAGAGTTTCCTCAAGGGCCTTCCTTCCTAGGAACAAGAATAGTCTGGACAAATTGTCCTGGAAGGAAGATAAGTAGCTGAGACTGCAGAAACTACACATTTTGCATAGAAAGGTAAGTAGGAAAGCAGCTCAGGGCACATGAATATCTGAAGTTTGTCAAATAACAGACTTGGATTGGAATATAATATTAGTGACATGCATAAAGCAATTGTTGCCAAAGGTTACTCTGACATGTGAGATGGGTGACTATCACCAACTAAGATTTGCATCTTTTGGGGGTCTTTAGTTGGACTTTTTTGGCTGGCATACGAGTACAGCTGTAGTGCATTAGTCAGATGAGAAAGGTGGGGGGTGTGGCAAAGAGACTTTGCTGATGAACTGAAGGTGAATTCATGGAATTGCTGCACCCCATGGCTGTAGTTCTGTGGTTCTCTTTTGCCCATACTTGGTCCCCTAATTCACTTCATCTTCTATCAACGTCACTTCTAGTATTCTCTCTAGATTTTCTAGCATTCTTTGGGGCTGTTTCCCCTGCCCCTCCCAAGAGCACTTATCTAAAGTAAATCACTCACCTGCCTTATCACCTAATTTCTGACTGTAGTTAGGAAATAGTTCTGGAGTTGACTCTATGGCCTGGGGTGGAACAGCATTGACTATGAGGGTTGGTTCTACCTCAGTGGGCTGCCCCTGCTTCTTTATTTGCTCCATTAGTTTTGATGGCTGCTTGGTTACGTGAGTATAACCCTTAAAACTTTGAAAGATACAGTTTACAAGTATAAAGGCTTAATGGCATAAACATTCACTCGTAAAGTATTTTTTAACCCAAAGGACACCCACATTTTTGTTTTTCCCATAACATTGGGCCTTGTGTATAGTGAATACATACATATTGAATGAACTTTTACATAACACAGAAAAATCTTCTATCATCAAGCCAGCTATATCTGTCCTTTAGGGTCCTAGAGTCCCCTGAGGATTTGGATTAAGTCTCTTCTTTGCTAGTTACTGGAGTCCTCATGGCTGTGTTTCTCCTATTTTAGGGGCCAGTGACTAGCTTCCTATTGCATTTAGCCACTCAACATCACTTAGCTTAGATAATGATTTTGAAGATGTAGCAAGAACTCCCAACAGCTAAGTTCCCATTCTCTCATCACACCTCAGTCTCTGAGGATAGTCAGTATGTATAAATGCATCATGATGGTTAGGTTAGTTCTCAGAGCTACTCTTGGGTAGGATGCTGAAGATTACTCTTTGTTTTTCTAAATTCTAATGCTGTTGTAGTAGTATTTGACTCTGTGACTCCATCTGGGGTTTCACTGGCAAATTCAAATGGCAAAAAAACACTGGAGTGGTTTGCCATTTTTTTTCTCCAGCTCATTTTACAGATGAGGAACTGAGGCTAACAGGGTTAACTGACTTGTCTAGGGATACACAACTAAAATCTATGGTCTGGTGCTATAAAACCTGGATTATGGGAAGCTCAGATCTTTCTTTTCCTGTCTTCCTCCCCCCCCCCAACTTCTCCCTCCTCCTCACAAAATTAGAAGCTCCAATTTCTTTACCTAAAATGGAAAAGTACAAAAGTAGAAGCTGAGGGCTAAGGCTATGTGTTCTCTATGAGGAAAAAGTCCCAAGGTCTTTTCTCCCACAGTATTGTCTTTCCTTGTCAGCAAATTACCAGAGTGCAGCTGAAGAGAATGAGGAGAAGAGATGAGCCTGAGACAATGTTTTCGAATGCCTATTCAGCACATAATTATCCTGGAACCGGTCACAGAAAATCTATGTATGTTCCACAGCTTCTCCAATGTACTTCTTTTAAACCTTATTATTTCTCTCTTGGAAAGCAGGTTCTCCAGCTTCTCCCACATGGGAAATTTGTGTAAGCCTAGAACATTCAAACCCTCTGGGCATACTCTGGTCCCCTGTTGCAGACCAACATGTCTGTGAAGGGAAGATATCTCAACAGCAAAAATGAATGTGCTTATTGATTCCCCTCTTGAGGGGAGAATAGAAATTCCTTTGTCTAATTTCCCCTATATCAGATCAGGGAAGTATTTGACAATTCATCATAGTATAAAGATCAACCAAAAATTCAGAAGAAAAGTGATAAATATTTATATGTATGTAGGGTCAGTCCTAAACAAAATTATGATGTAAGCACAATTTGGTTTTGGCAACCTCCTAATATCCCTGTGAGCATCATTCCTCACTCTTAAACAGATTAGGTAATGGCTAGAGAGTTGGCTATGGAACCAGGAAGATCTGGATTCAAGTGCAGCCTCAAACAAATTCTGACTATGTGATCCTGGACAAATCAACTTCTCAGTACTCTAGACTAGGGCTTCTTAAACTTTTTCCACTCAAGACCCCTTTTTGCCTGAGAAATTTTACATGATCCCAACTATATATATACATATACATATATATATATACATATACATGTATATATATAGTTATATAACATAGGCATAAAAACCAAACATTTGTTGATAATGAATCATAATTTTATGACTCCCCCATATTTGGTTATGAGACCCCATATGGGGTTTCAAACCACAGTTTAAGAACTGGGCTCTAGACAGCTCTCTAAGACTATAAATTGCAGAGAAAGTATTGATCTGCAATGGCAGAGAAAATTTCCTTTGGGAATTCCCTAAACCAATTAAATACTAGTCCCTATTCCCACCCTAGAACCCTATACAACCAGGTGGCAAATTTTCATTGTACTAGTGTACCCAACTTGGCCTTCCTCAGTATTGTTCCTTACTTTAAAACTACTTAGTTTAAAACCCCTTTCCTCAAAACTTCTAGTTCCTCAGTACCTTCATTTCAGTTATCTAGCTTTCACAAAGGAAAGTATCTGGTAAAAAAATTCATACTAAGGGACAAATAATTAGGAATAACATTTATTTGTACCAATTCCCAGGGTAGTTGTGTTTTTAAAAGCAGAAGTCCAGAGTAATATTTTAATCTGAATGATTGATGGTAGAATTTTTGACAGTACAGTCAGCTGGTACGGGAGATTTTTTGAGTAAAGACTGTTTCAAACATCCCTCAACTCATGATGTAGTTAACCAATTCTACTTTTTACAGGTATGGCTATGCAGTGGTATACTGAGCTTATACCTAAACAAAATAAAACCCATGGCTAACTAGATGAACAGAATAAATCATCCATCAAAGATGTTCTGGCAATCTCTGGTTTTTAATCTCAGCTCTTCATCTGTTTTCTTCCTATCTTGTTGAAATCATTCTTGATTTGGGAATAGTGAAAGTAGGATAACTAGGAAGATGGTAGTGCTGTGGAAAGCACTAGGGAAATTAGAAAGAGATGTGGGTTTTGGAGCTAAGATAGTAAGTTCAGTTTTGTATATGCTGAGTTTAAGATAATAGACCCAGAGTCAGGAAGTCTCAAGTTTAGATTCAGTCTCAGATATGTACTAGCTTTGTGACTCTGGGCAAGTATCTTAACCAATGTTTGCATCAGTTTTCTCAACTGTAAATCAGAAATAATAATAGTTCCTACTCAAAGGGTTGTTATGAGGATCAAATGAGACAATACTTTAAAAAGCTTAGCACAATTTCTGGCACTAATATAAATGCTTATTCCCTTCTCTTCCTCCACTACAGGATATTCAATTCAAGATATCCAATAGCAGTTGGAAATGTAAGACTCGAGATTAAGAGAAGAATTAGAACTGGATAAATAGATCTGAGAATATTCTATATAGAGCTGCTAATTGAATCTACAGGAGCTAATGAGATCATCAAATAAAACAGGATTGAAGGAGAAGAGCTGAGGGCTGAGGACAGAGCCTTAGGGTCTATGAGTGTTAGTATATTTGACCTGGATAAAGATCCAACAAGTGAGACTGAGAAGTAATGGTCATACAGGTAGCATTAAGCATTGTTATGAAAATCTAGAGAGAACAGAGTATTAAGGTGAAAAGGTTTATCAACAGTGTCAGCAGAGAAGTCAAGAAAGATAAGGCTTGAGAAAAGGCCATTAGGTTTGACAATTAAGAAAGAGATCATTAATAACTTTGGAGGGAACAGTTTTAATTTAACTTACATTCTATTGGAGAAGAAAACATGGAGATAATTAGAAAGTAGGAAAAACCAATTAGGAAGAAGAGATGAGATTTTTTAAAATGAAAGGTAAGGCAGAAAGTTAGGACAACAAATTTTTTTTCTCTACAGATATACAAATATCCTATTTGGAGTAGGATATTTTTAATAAAGTAGTTTTAAAGGTGTGATATTTTGATTTAAAAAAAAACAACAACAAAGCCTCAAGTACAGTGATAGCACTAATTATAGAATGGTAGAATATTAGATTTGAAGTTGACTTTTGAGTCCACCTCTATAATTTTAAGCTAGTGTGACTTGTCCTACCTATCTCAAAAGATTGTTGTTAGAAAAGCCCTTTAGAAGACATGAATGACAATGAAATGTGAGTCAGCAATTACTATTTGGAAAGGTAGCACTTCATAATGAATACAGAGTCAACTGGTGTCAGAAAGACTTGAGGGTTCAAGTGTTGCCTCTGATATATACTAGTTGTAGGACCATAGGCAGGTCATTTAGACTGGCCCTTAAGGAGTTCACAATCTAAAATAATTTATATGTTTTATTTTCTTGAGCACAACATCCAGAACAGAACTTAATCTTTCCCTCGATGATTCAGGATCATTAAGAATATAATTTATTGTACTATGGTTGCAATACATTGCTAGCCCTAAGGTCTCCTGAGGTTTATAGAGCTATTTGTCCTATAAAATAAAGAATCCCACACTGACTTTTTTTTTTAACCTGGAACTCTGCTTTTCATAGTTTTTTCTCTCTTCACTTACTGTGCACCAGGCTATCAGCTATTTCTTCTTATTAATATTTGTATGACTGTCTCCAGCATTCTTTTGATTTTTTTCTAATTTGCTGCTTCTACTCTGCCCAGGGCAGGGAGGTTACATCACGATTTTATTTTTATTTTTTTATTTTTTGCTTTATTTTATTATTATTTTTTGCTGAGGCACTTGGGGTTAAATGACTTGCTCAGGGTCACACAGCTAGAAAGTGTTAAGTCTCTGAGGTCACATTTGAACTCAGGTCCTCCTGACTTCAAGGCTGGTGCTCTATACACTATGTCACCTAGCTGCCCCTATATCAAGATTTTTAGAATTATCTGTAAAATAAATAATTCTGAAAGTCTCAATGGTCTCATTAGGGAAATCCTGCAGTATAAACTTCCTCCTCCAGCGTAAATTGACAAATTGTAGAATTGTAGAATTTCCTTTGACACTACCAGTCTAAATTACCTACCTGTCCGTGGTCTATATAGTATTATCTTCAATTCTATATTTTGTTATTGTTGTTCAATTATTTCAGTTGTATTTGACCCTTTATGTCCCTGTTTGATGTTTTCTTGGAAAAAATATTGTAGTGGCTTGCCATTTCCTTCTTCAGATTTTACAGATAAGAAAACTGGGGCAAACAGGGTTAAGTGATTTGCCCAGGGTCACACAGCTAGTGTGTCTGAGGTTGCATTTGAATTCAAGTATTCCTGAGACCCAGGATTACCTACTTTGCTACCCGCCTGCTCCTCAATTCTGTTTTTCTAATTCTTATTCATTTAAAATTAAATTAAAAAAAATTTTTAGACTTGGTTTCTCTAGCTCCCAAGCTCAGAAGTACGTCAACCACTCACAATTTCATAACAAAATGGATCATCATGGAAGCTTTAACCTGCTGTTTTTCATTCAACTTAAGTTGGTCTGTCCCTTCTTAGGCAAGCTGGTGGTCTTCTCTAGGGGCTCATAATAATGGTGTCATTTTTAATATGAACATTTAATTGCATTTAGCCTTATTGAACTTCCAAATTCAAGCAATTCACCAGTCTCAGCTGCCTAGCAGCAAGAATTATATCTCTTAGATATGCTGTTTAATAAGGATATTGACTATAAGTTCAAAATTAGGCAAACAGTATGATATGACCATCAAAATATGTAGTGTAACCTCGGGTTGTATCAATAAATATATGATATTCGTATGAGGGAGGCAAAGTTCTGATGATCATAACACATCTAGAGTACTTTCTAGACCCACATTTTAAGAGGGTCATTGATAAATCAGAGGATATCTAGAGGGAAGCAATCTAGAGAGTGAATATCTAGAAACCATGCCATATGAGCAACAGATGAAGGAAGTAATGATGTTGAATTGAAAGAAGGGAAAATTACAAGAGGATATGATAGCAATCCAAGAATTTAAAGAACTATTGAATGAAAGAGTTAACTTTTTTTTTTTTTTGTCATGTAGTTCATAGAAAACTGTTAGAGCTTTTCAGGACTAAAAGGATCCTTGAAAGTCACTCTGTATCTGTTGGTGATCTCATCAGGATTCAGTTTAATAAAGGCTGCAATTAAATCTACATATCCAGTTGTCATCTCTCTCCTGAACTCTAATCTTGCATTTTCAAAGCCTTGCTGGACATCTTCATTTGGATATCATCTATGCATTTCAAATTCAACAGCCCCAAATTGAATTCATTTTATTTTCTTTAAACTCACCCTAACTATCCTTCCAAATTCTCTATTTTTGTTGAGGGTATTATTAATTTTCCAGTCACCCAGGTTTATAACTTTGAAATCATTCATGAATTTTTATTCTTACACATAATTCAGTTGTCAAATCTAACATCTCTCCTATCTACTCTATTCTCTCTACTCAGACTCAATCTTCATTACCTGTGACTTGGCCTATTGCATATCCTCATAACTAGTCTCTGGTCTCCAGTCTGTGCCCTCTTTAATCCAGCTTCCTTCCACATAGTTGCCATATTGATATTCCCTAAGGATAGGTCTGAATGAATCACTACTCTGTTCAAAAACTTCAATGGCTTTCTGTTGTTTATAAAATAAAATATAAACTTCTCTGGCATTTAAACTTCTTTACAAGAAAAAGGACTCACATGTACAAAAATGGTTATAGCACTCTTTTGGTGGCAAAGAATTGGAAATTGAGGAGATGCCCATCAGTTGGAGGATAACTGAACAAGTTGTGTATAATGTAATGGTATACAATCGTGCTATAAGAAATGATGAACAGGTGGATATCAGAAAAACCTGGAAAGATTTACATGAACTGATATATAATGAAGTGAGCAGAATCATAAGAGCACTATACACAGTAAAAGCAACATTGTACCAATAATCAACGTCAATAAATTTAGCTCTTCTCAGCAACACAATGATCTAAGATGATCCCAAAAGATCCCAAAACATGTCTAATGTGGAAATGTCTAAAATGATTATACATGCATAAACTAAAAACAAAAAACAAAGTTTTTGCAATTTGGCTCCAATCTATTTTTCCAATTTGGTTATAGATTAGTACCTTTTCAGGTCTGTGCTGGAGCCAGTTCTGTTAGAAATACACTCTTGACATTGAAAATCAGATATCAAGGAAAATTTATTAAAGAATTTTAAGGAATTGTCTTAAGGTTTCTGGCCAGAAGCAGGTTCCCTTCCTCCTTGGGAAAAGGAAGCCCTGAGTACAGAAGTGGGAGAAGCTTTATACTTGGTAGCTTGGCATAGTCCCTTCCTTCAGAGACCAGATTGGTCTCCATATCTTTCTGATATGCCCACTACATGTTTCCCGCTAAATATGTATAAACATGTTCCCTCTCCCTCCTCATAGATCTCATGTTCAAAAATGGTGGAAAACTCCTCCTATGAGTGTGTTATTTAATATTCAATTAGCCTATTAAGCACTAGCAATAATGATTTGGTCAAGTCAGGTCATTGACACCAACTGGTTTGGGCTGGATGGGCTATTATTTTATGTTTGTGGTTTTTCTCAAAACCACAAAACCCTTTCTGATTGGCTGAATCCACCTAAGCCTTCTTAGTTCCCCAATTCCTAGTTTGCTCAAGGATTCTATTGATCATTTAATTGTTCTTCTGTATCTTAACCTTCCCTGACCTCTCACTTTCTGAAAACCTCTTGGTCAGTGGTACCCACTATCTCACACTATGTGGAAGCTTGCAACACCCTGGAAACCCAACTTTTCAGCATTTCTAACCAGCAAAAACCCACTATTAAATTTTCAGCATGAATTTTTTTTTTTGCCTTAAACACTACAAACCAGGGTTTGATTTATTGTTCTATTGATTAGCTAAATTTAAGAAAGTAATAGTAATGCAGATTAAACTTGTGCCCTGCTGTACATTTCTGGGGGGAGAAATTGTTTTTAAATTTGTCAACACACTTGCTATTAATGTCCTTACGATAAAGACCACTCAAACTGATTTACTTGTTCTCTACATACATTTCCTTTTTCCACCCATATGCCTTTTGCCCAGCTTATGCCCCATGACTTGAATGGTCTTCCTCCTTTTTTCCACCTCATAGAATCCCTTATTCTCAGGAAAATTCAGCAAAGAGATGACTAATTCAGGAGACCTTTCCTGTCTACTTATTTGTTAGTAACTCCTTCCCACAACCTATTGTATTAATATACTATATATCCTAAATTTATTTTTCTGTAAACATGTTGTCTTCAACAGGTAGAATGCATACACCTTTATAGTAACTATTGTGGCTTTTGTATTTTTATCTCTGGTGCCTTGCATTTAATGCCTGGTGCTTAATAAATGCTTGTTGAATTACGGTATTATTGAACCATTCCTCCTCCCTGCCCTCCCCCCCCTTTTTTTTTTTTTTTTACAGATGAGGAAACTGAGATGCAGATAAGTTAAATGCTTCACCAACTTCACAAGGTAATGAGTATTATTTGGGATTTGAACTCTGGATGAAACGGAAAACAGAAAACAAAACCAAAAATAGCATTATCTCTTTTTAGAATACTTAAGTAGTAAAGGACCTCAGTGATTATTTTGTCAGTCTTCACTCTTCCTTCTACAGTCTGGTAGAAATTGTAATTATTGTACCGGGGTCCCAATTTTCTGGGCCTCGGTTTCTTGATCTGTAAAGAGTGCCAAAGTGAATAATTTCTATGGTGCCCCCAGATCTATATTGCCACGGTCCTTTTTGGAAAAATTTAAAAATGTTCTTTTTCTGGAGGAAAAAGAGGCAGATTGGCTACAGAAGGTCGTTTTGATTCTACAAAATTAATCTGAAGGTCTTTAGGCTTTGTGAAGAGAGAAGTTTTTAAGGCCAGTGGCTGTACCTGTTCTACCTTCCAGATGTAACCTGTAATCTTTTTCCTTGGAGGCAACATTCAACTCAACCTAGTACATAACTCTCCGCCCCATATGCCTCCCGCCACCGCTCTCCATCCTGGCTACCTGATGCAAGAAACACTGCAGAAAAGTGCTTGGGAAGGAGGGTGAAACGGAGAGGTTTTGAAGAAGAAGCGAGGAAAGATGGGGGAGGCGGAGGACACAGAGATCTGCAGCGATATTTTGCTCGGCAGCATCCTCTTGGCTAGCTGCTCTGAGGCTGCTTAAAGGTAGACAGTCCGCGGCTCAGGCTGCTGCGGGCTGAGGGAGCCCAGACAGAGGTGGAGAAGAGAACGGGCGGGGAGGAGGAGAAAAGAAGGCGCATTGGGGGCCGAGGGAAAGAGGGAGGAGACAGAGGCGGAGAGAAGGAGGCGACTCCTGGCCAGTGACGCCTGGAGAGAGGCACAGAATTGGAAGCCGGGCTGGCTTCACCGTTGACGTTGCAGGCGCTCCTGTGGCCAGTCCAGGGTTTGAACGCGGCTGCTTGGAGATCCTTGCACCGGGATCTATCCCTCCTTCCCTCCTCCTTTTCTCCCACCTCCTCCCCCGAACCTCCCCCAAGAAACAAAACACCTCTGCTGGCTCCTTCTCTCTCTAGAGCCAAGGCTGCAGGCTCGCTATGGCTTCAGGTCCCCCTGGTGCCGCCGCCACTACTGCTGCTGCTGCTGCTGTTGCTGACTCAACACTATTGGAAGGTGTGGGGGGTGAAGCGTAGACTGGGAGAGGAGGGCGGACTGAAGCAGCCCCCGGATTAATATTGGTTGGGAAGTAGAAGATGCCAGGACACAGGAGGGCGAGAGAGCCTGCTACTGAAGTAGGCGGTGGCGGAGGCAGCTCAGAGAACAGTCGCTAAGGAGAGAAGTGCATCTCTCTCCTCTCTCTTTCTCCCCGTTTCTCTCTTCTTTAGGCCGTGGTGGTGTAGGGAAGCGACGAATCCTACATTAAGTGGCGGCGGCAGGCGGCGGCAGCGGCAGCGGCAGCAGCAACAGTCTGGAGCTGAATGCTGCTAGCACCGGATGACTCCAGCTGCTTCCTTTCTCGGTGCAATCAGCATCGTTCACAGCCACTGCTGGAGGGAAGTGTCGGTACGTGGGGAGAAGCATCACTGTCTGAGTGAAATTGCTTGGAAAGCTCTCTCTCCTCCCCCCTCCCCCTTCCCCAACCTGGAGGCAAGAGCTTGGCGTTTGGCCGCCGCGCTGGTGGTAAGTTGACATGGGGCTGCAGTATGCGTCTGACGCTGTGAATGATCGTGGTTGGGCAGCCTTGGTTGTGACTGCTTCTATGCAGAGCTGCTCTCTGGTACTCACCGATGGTATGCACTTCAGAGGGAGCTGACGGCAGGTACAGGAGAAGGATGAAGAGGCGGCTTTGTTTGTCTGCGCTCTTAGAGTCAGGTCACCGGTTTGACATTTGTGTTCGCAGTAGCCCAGAACTAGAGCAAGAGCCGTTGTGTGTCTGTTTTGCTGGTTTTGGCCCAGATCTGTGTTAAGGGCTTTGGGAGCAGCGACTGTCTCACTTAACACTTGGAAGGTGTTAAAATTCTTGGCCAGGGCCTGAAGGGACATTTCCTGCAATGTGTAGCCGCAGATGTCTAGTTCCTCCATCCCTAGCCTTCTCCAGAGCTGGCTGCTCTCTCCTTATTAATACCTCCCAGGAGACTTTGTGACTTTTTTTCTACTCCTCTCTTCCCTCCCACCCCATCCTAAGAAAAGATTCTTTCAAAAACATTTTCCCCTCCCCCTGTCTTTTCATGTTTCATTGCCTTTGTAGTAAATACAGGGAACACTGTTGAGGGGGAGGGCTTAAATCAATATTAAACTTTTAGAAGATGACAAATAATTACTGGCAAGCAGGCAGTGAAGAGAAGCAATACAGAAGTTACTTCTTATGGTATTTAACCTGGTACACAGTTCCAATGGAAGAATTCTGCTTTTTGCTTTCATTGCCTTACACTGATGCAAATTTTGTATCCAGAATTCTTATTTGTAAGCATCTTACCATTGGGCGAAGTTTATTTTTATCGATTAACTTCCTTTGATTTCTGTGCCTTCAAGTGACCGGATTAATGGAAGCTTTATCAGACCTTTGTGAAATTTCACGTTTCTTTTATTTATCTTGGAAACATCTGTCTCTCTGTCTGTCTCTCCCCCCCCCTTCTGTCTGTGTCTCTCCCCACTTCTCTCTCTCTCTCTCTCTCTCTCTCTCTCTCTCTCTCTCTCTCTCACACACACACACACACACACACACACACACACATTCTCCCATTCCCTCAAGGATTTATTCCTCCTGTTGCCTAGAGAGATTTTTTTTCCTCTCAATTTCTCTAGTCTCCTTTCAACAGATGGCTTTATAACCGAAGAGATTACCTTTAAAATAATTTAAAAGATTATTTTCATTTTGAAACATACATACATTCACACCAGAAAGGTTATGACTTTAGAGTTAGTCAAACCAGAGGCCTATTCCAGATGGAAATATAAATTGTGTGAAAATTTGAAGCTTGGTTAATCTGGGGGATCATCTGAAGCTGCTTGCAGGGCTTGTTTATAAATGAAATAGAGACAGATGTCTTTTCTTGTCTGCTAGGGATGCTATGTATAAAGAGTCATTGTATTAGAGAGAAATTTCCACTTAACTGTTACGAAAAAATAAAGCAACTGTTTGGCCTCCCAAAGGAGACATTGTATCTTTACCACCTTATAGCCTTATCAAGTTAATTTCTTTCCCCTTTGATCGTTTTAAAAACCATCATTAAGCTGCTTGCTTTTCTTTTCCTATTGTTTCTGGACCAGTGCATATGTCTCTAAAAGCTTAAACACCTTCTGTCTGAAAGAGGTAGAACATTTAAAATGCATACATATGCCATATATATGTAATACATATGTGGATATATAAATATTTTTTCTGAATTTGAAATTTTCATTCTATTTAAGGGAAAAAATCCTACCCATATCTTAAATCCCATTTTAAATACCCATAGCAACTTGGAAAAATTAACTCAAGAGTTGGAAGATACCTTTGAGGGCTCCTAGTCCAATGTTTCCCAAACTATGTTTTGATAAAATCTGGTATTCTGCCTTGGTATGGAAAAAGGTATTGTGAGAAAATTTCATTTGCTATTAACCTTTCTCTCAGCCATCCAATTTTTGGGGGGGAAGTAATGGTGGGAAGGTCAAGACCTGTGGTTTCATCTGTATAGGGAACTCTTTCTGTTCATGCAGATCAGCAACTCAGCTGTAACTTCTAGAGTTCCAGGGACACTGAGAAGGTTAGTAACTCTCAGTTACGTTGCTGAAAGGTGTCAAAGAAAGGACTGAGTGTTATGAGGCTGGGCATATATTAAAAATACTTACACATGCAACAAAATTTTGTTGTGGAAATAGGCTCAATTTCTTCATTACTCTAAGATTTCCCTGACCCTTTGTTATCTCCAAACCCAGTACTTATGGGATGTGCTAATATACTTCTTTTTTATTTTATTTTAAAATTATTATTAAAGGTTTTTTTTTAATCTTCAAAACATATGCATGGGCAATTTTCAACATTTACCTTTGCAAAACATTGTATTCCAAATTTTTTCCCTCCCTTTCCCCAACCCCCTCCCCTAGATGTTAAGTAATACAATATATATTAAACCTGTGTAATTCTTCTGTACATATTTCCACAATTATCATTGTGCTAATATATTTCAAACCTCAAATGTTGTGTGGCTAATTCACTTTAAGGAAAGCTGCCCTAGTTCAGTATCAACCTTGGATGTTCACATAAATATCGATTGACTATTTTCTATGACAGAATTTTTACCCAATCATTCATCCAAAAGTAGTGTTAGGCTGAATCACTAGCTTATAAAAACTTGGACCACGTTATCTTTAGGAATGTTTGTGTGTGTGTGTGTGTGTGTGTGTGTGTGTGTGTGTGTGTGTATGGGTGATTTGTGTAATATGAAGGCATGGTCATCTTTAGATATGTGACCTTGGACAAGTAACTATTGGAAGAAAAAGACTTAGTAAATTGTGACAAATTATATAAATGTGAGAGATTTGTAGTTATTGTTACCAAAAATGCTTTTCTCTAGGCCTTAGTTTAAAGATTACTTGCTGTGGAGTCAGAGGACTGGTTTCAAAGCCCACTTCTATTTATTATCTGTGTGATCTTGGGCAAGTCCCTTAAAATCTCTGTGCCTCAGTTTCCTCATCTGTAAAATGAAAGAATTGGAATAGGTTCTCTCTCAGATCCTTTTTAACTTTTATGACTACATAGCCTCTCTAACATTGAGAGATTTAAAAGAATATGCTCTTTCTAATTCCCTTCCTTGCCCAGGTTATGTGTCATGGAATGACAAGTAGATTACAGAATTTATTGTCCCAATTTAGAGAGTGCTTTTTGATAATAACTCCTCTTGTGCAATGGTGGGGAAAATATTATTGCAGAGTAACTACTCAGTGTACATAGTTCTAAATTTAACTGGGAGCATGAGCAATGCCTGACCTCTCAGAACAGGGGGGATGGAATTAAAAAAAATATTAACTATGTTTTACTCAGGCTGGATGCCATTGGGTTAAAGATCATACCTGTTCATTCTTTTAAATTTTAAAATCCTCTTTTACACCTACCTCAACAAAAGACAAAGAGAAACTGATGCTGTTATTTTTATTTCAGTCCAACTGTGAAAGCTTTAGACTTTTTCTTTTGGCATGTACCCAGGATAAATGCTTCTGCAGAGAGCTTCTGCCTGATTTCAAGGCATGCCAGGACACTTGATTCTGCTAGGTTAATAACTAAAAAAGGGATGAACTTGCAGAATCAATTTTACTTGGTGAGTAATTTTGAGGATGATATCTATCTCCCAACTTCAAAGTCTCCTCAAGAGAGTGCCTTTAACAGAGAGGGGACTTTCTCAGTAACTAGGATTATAGGCCAGAATGAACCATTCTACTGCTAGCTTTCCTGAGAAGAAATGGAAAGAGTATTCCATCATTCATTTGAGAGGGAATAATAATGTTGAATGAAGAACCTTCTAAATCAAGTAAGGTAGTTCTGGATTATGAGTAGAAAGAGACAAAATATGGGATTTGATTAGAGCTCATGAAAGACCTAGGAACCAGAACTAGCAGAGATAGAAGCCAAAGCATGATGAAAATTAAGTAGAAAATACTTTTTGAAGGATGTAGTTTGGAAATTTAAATTATTTCATTTTCATATTTTGACTTCAGCATTAAATCAATCTTTGTATTAAATCAAAGACAAGTCAGAAATAAAATAAAATATAGAAACACTGATTATTGGGAAAACAAGATTCTTCTGGGAGAACAGGAGCTCCTTGAGAATGGGATCTGTCATTTCTCTGTCCTTGTTTTGTGGTACTCTCTTCATGATAGGTACCTAGTAAATTTTCTTTGAACTTAGTGCTATTTGAGATCTAATCATAGGTGTGTATAACAGGGGTGGGGGGAAGGGGCTGGTGACAATGTTTTCACTGTTAGACAAAACCCCCTAATATTCCTCTTACTTGATTCTTTGGCAGATTGTCCTGACTCCTTAAGAGATCTGGGCCAAAGCATGATTTGACAATGTAGCTTCCTTCCACCCCAAAGGCAGAGGAAAAGGTAGCATCCATATGAGAAGGGGTGGGGAAGGGAAAAGAATAAGAATTTATTAAGTGCTAATCTGCACTATGCTAGAAACATACTTCTAAGCATATACCTAGGGTACCCATGCCAGCATGAAGAGTGGGCACAGAGTGCCCTTAGCGGGAAGATAGAGGGGCTGCTGCTATTGCTTCCAGGAGAAACTATTTTGTGGGAACTAAGAAGGACACCCTTAGGAATCATGAAGGCAGAGTGCTAGGTAGGCTATGTAGGACAAGGATTGTGTGACTGAGCCTCATACCAAAAGCATGCAGCAGCCACTGGGTTTGTTGAAACTGTTCAATCTGCTGCGACTTCAGCTGATGATTTTTCATGTTCCTTTTCTCCCTTCTACTGTTTCCTTTCCTTTGAAAGGGTTATACTTGTTCCCAAAGCATCAGTTTCTTAAGTGTTTACTTTGTTTTTGTTTTTTCATTTTAAAATTGGTTTTTCTCAGATAAATGTGATTTGAATTGTGTAATCTGTATATATGATAATAGAGAGGAAGCATTTTGGACATCTTGGAGGGGGAGAAGGAAAGAAAGAGAGAAAAAGGGGAGAGAAAGGAGGGGAGTTTAGTAGGGAGGAGGGAAGGAGAAGAGAAGGGGAGTGGAGAAAAAGATTTTATAAAGTAATATACAGGGTTAAGCTTTAATAGGTTAAAACTACACTGAAACATTCAGGACATCCTGTATTTGTCAGTGCAGATTCCCTGACTGGGGCTCTGAGCTATAGAAGAGAATTTTAGATTAACTTTTATGATTTCTCAGAGTAAGGAGGGAAATGTGAAGCTAAATCTTTCTAGACAAAATAAGTTAGAAGTTTGGATTAGAAGGAGGCTATGATGAATTGGGCCTAGTATGAGAGGTGGTGTCTTGGCCATTTTTTATTATCTTTTCATGCCAGATTGAAAAGAAAACTGTAGTTTCAGAGAGACAGACCTGAAGGAACTAGAGATCAAGTTACACCTGGTGAGAAGCTAGTAGGCACTATAGTATAGTAGAAAGACTGCTGACTGGAAGCCTGAGTTCAAATCCTACCTTCATCCTATCTTCTCCAGCAGATTTCCCAGTTCTATTTTTCCCCTCTCCCCACTTATCTTCAATTTCTCTTTTTATTAGTATCTTCCGCACTGCCTATAAATATGACCATGTCTTCCCCATACTCAAAACACTCCTACTTGATATCTCTTCTCCCCTTTGTGACATTTCTTTTTAAATCTATATGTAATCAATGCTGTCATTTATTTTCTTTTCATTTTCTTCTTAATTCTATATTGTCTGACTTCTGAAGTTGTTCAACTGAAGCTTCTTTTTCCAGAGTCACCAACAATCTCTTAATTGCCAAATCTAATCCTCATTCTTCTTCTTCCGTTCTATGTAGTCTCTAACATTGTTGCTTAACACCAAAGTCCTCTTCTCAAAAATCACTAAGATTGCTTTTGTTTTTGACATTGTACTATTCTGGTTCTCCTATTTATGGGGCCATTCCTCTGTCTTTTTTCCTGGATCTCCCTCTAGGTCATGACCATAAATCATGTTTTGTTCCCTAAGGCTCTGTCCTGAGACCTCTTCCTTTTTCTCTATTCATTTGATAATCTCATCAGCTCACATAGATTCCATTAATTAGCTCTGTGCAAATGATTCTAACCTCTCTCTTGACCTCCAGTTTCACATCTCCACCTGTGTTTTGGGCATCTTAAATTGATTGTTTTGTAAACATCTTAAAGTCAACATATCCAAACTGAATCAATTTTCTCCCTTCTCCCCCCTCAAAAGTCTCTTCTTCCTAACTTTTCTATTACTGTGGAGATTACCACTATCTCCTAGTTACTCAGGCTTACAATCTAAATGGCATCCTTGAGTGCCACTGGATGTGTCTAATCAGTTTTCAAGTCCTGTCCATTCTAGCTTTGTAATAGTCAGCTCCAAAATTGATCTTCCTAAAGTAACAGTCTGACCATATCACTTGCTTAGTCAATCAATATTCCCTTTCACCTTTAGGATCAAGTATAAAAATCTCCTATTGGCTTTTACAATCCTCCATAACTTTGTCCCTTCCTACTTTTCTAGTCTTCTTACACTTTGTACCTCAACACGTTGTTGTTTGTCCATTTTCAAAGAGAACCCTGATATCAGGGAGGAGACACTATAACATTCAAGTGAGTTGGATTTAAGTGAGGTTGGGCTATGAAGAAGTCAGGTGAACTTCTTTTCTAGTTTTTTTGAGAGCCTATATTTAATTGCCCTGGGCAAACACTAATTGTGTAAGGATGGACTAGTCACTTAATCTTGTTTGTCTCAGTTTCCTTATCTTTAAAATAAGCCTGGAGAAGGAAATGGCAAACCACCCCAGTATCTTTCCCAAGAAAAACCCAATGAGGTCACAAAGAGTCAGACACAACTGAAAAACAATTGAACTGAATTTTTGATTTTATTCATTGGCGACTTCTTGTGCATTAGTCTAGTGTCATCTGTAAACAGTATGAGAATTAGGAAAGGCTGCTGGTAAATGTGGGTGATATAAATTCAATAGCTGGGTGAAAATTTTGGTGGATTCACCTTAGCAAAAAACAAGCTCTCTTAAGACCTTTCCATATAGACACATGCTGCAAGTCACAGGTAGCTTGCCTGTTTTTGAGATGCATGGGATTTCTTGCATTTATGTTTGGTAGTTCTAGTAGTTGCTTTCATGTCTGGCATTTGCTCTTATCCCCCCAATTTTCAGGTTCTCAGGACTATTTGTGCAGCGGCAGAGCCCTTGGCCTCCATATTTACTGCTCTTTTCAGATCTTGGCCTCTACCACCAAGAGTAGTCTTTGATCTTGGTCTCTATGATCGAGGGCATGAAAGCATGCAAGGGATCTGCCTGGTCTGCTCTGTCTCCAGAATGAATTTCTTCTCAGGGACTTATATTACAAAGCTTATTTCAGGGATTGTATAATATCCCCCAAGAAAACCTGAATATTTGGGGCAGCTAGGTGGTGCAGTGGATAGAGCACCAGCCCTGAAGTCAGGAGGACCTGAGTTCAAATCTGGTCTCAGACACTTAACATTCCCTAGCTGTGTGACACTGGGCAAGTCACTTAACCTCAATTGCCTCAGCAAAAAAAAAAAAAAGAAAACCTGAATATTTGGTGTTTATAGCCTAAAGTTGTGCAACAAATGACATACTTCTTAGCCAAAACTACATTGAATGTAGACTATGTGCCAATTTGTAATAAGGCCTTTTCAGGCTGCCCAGTCGATGTAATGATTAATTATGGATATATCCTTTTTATATCGCTCCACTAAGATCCTCAAAAGCTTGGTCAGCATACCCAAATGAGAAAAATGCCTAAGTGTTGTCTGTAAGTGATCTACTGAATTGTTTAAGCATTTTCCCCCCACAAAGGTGGTATACTATTTATTTTTTTTTTTTTAATGGAACTGTGGGAAATATACCAGAAAGTATACTACTGATCAAATTTATTAGCTCTTGTGTAAGGGAAAATCTCTTGCACAAAATCCTTACCTGTTCCAGATAATTTTGATCTTTATTATGTCAAGGATTCTTCTTCATGTATTCCATGTGCTCTATTCACTTTTCTCCTTCCTTTCTTCCTCTATTTCATGCATAGAACATATTTTACTTCTCCTCTGTTGAAATCCTTTTTTCAGGTTCAGGTTAAGCGTCACCTTTTCTAGGAAGCTGATCTCTCCTGTTAAAAGGGATTCCCTCCTTCCTCAGATTTTTCTAGAGTATTTGGGTCTCTCTTTTGTCCCAGCCACATACACCTTTGTATCATACTTATTGGTGTAGAAGTCATATCTCTCTAGTAGATGTCAAGCTCCCTGTGATCATTTTTATTTTCATATCCTAGTTTCTAGCCATAATGCCTGTCATATAATAAACAGTCATTGAAATGAGTTGGTACAGTGGAAAGGTAGAGTGTTGGGTTTGAAGTCAAGAAGACTAGAGTTCAAATTCAGCCTCACACACTTACACAGGCCAGAACCAGATATGCAACTCGTGTGAAGTGCTAGACACATACAAAGGAAGTAAGCCCAAGGGACTTATGTCAGACAGCTAGTAAGTGTAGAGAACAGATTTGCCCAAGCTCATTACTGGGAAGGCCATGGAGGAGATGGCCTTTTAGCTGACACTTGAAAGATGAGTCGAGTTCCTACAGGCTGAGATGTGGGAGAGAAGGAGTTCTATCTTGTCTTGCTGAAAGTGATGGCTAGGTGGGGATATGCAGAAGGTGTGCAGGGAATAACAAATAGCCCACTTTGGTCCGTCAGAAGCCTGGCAAGGTAGCTTGGAAGCAGCCAAGGAGGATTTTATGACTGCAATGTCTCTGTCTTAACAACCTGAAGAGTTCAACTACAGAAGAGGGTTTTTTTTTTTTTTTTTTTTTTTTGCTTTTTGCTGAGGCAATTGAGGTTAAGTGACTTGCCCAGGGTCACACAGCTAGGGAATGTTAAGTGTCTGAGACCAGATTTGAACCCAGGTCCTCCTGACTTCAGGGCTGGTGCTCTATCCACTGTGCCACCTAGCTGCCCCAGAAGAGGGTTTTTTTAGGTATATTCTGGGATATTGCTTAATGGAGGAAAGCAGATTTAATCTTAATCTTTAGTCTTAGGCATTTCTTTGAAATGAATATCATAGTAGAATCAGGAGAAAAATTTTTACAATTATAATAGTACAAGCAACTTTGAAAGCATTAGGAACTCTGGTCAACACAATGACAAACCACAAATCCAGAATATCTCTGATGGAACTTGCTATCCATTTCCTAATAGAAAAGTGATGAACTCAAGAGTATAGAGGTACACACACACACACACACACACACACATATGTTTATTGATATATGTGTATATGTGCCTATATTTATATACATCTATATTTTCTATGTGGTCAATGAGGATGTTTGTTCTGTTTGACATGTTCATGATAGATTTTGGTTTTCTTGCTTTTTCAATGTTGGAAGGAGATGGGAGGAAAAGAATGAAGACCTGAAGATAAAATAAAATTGAATTTTAAAAAGGAAATAACCAGTGTAGTAAAAGAAAAAAAAAAGTTCCATAAAAGGACACCATCCTGCCTTCTTGTGTCCCTTTCACAATATTTGTAGCTGATTAGGCTAAATTACATTTGAAAATCCTAATCCACCAATAGATAATTGAAGAAAAGACCTAACCAAATACCATCTATGATAACATAGGAAAATAGGCTGAAAAGAATTGTAATAGGAGAGAGGGAGAAATGACATAGCTCAAAAACATCTGAGTGCTGTATGGGTTTAGGGTTACAAAACTAAAATAAGCCAAAATGGTTCTGTTTGCCTGAGACTCCCTTCCAGATGATGATGGTCCATTTTATTTTCTGACAGTAGTAAATATGTCATGGAAAGAGTACTAGACTGTAGATGAGGAGCCATGTGCTCTTTTTTTGTCTATTTATCATGTAGCCTTTGGCAGCTCAGTTAAGTACTCTGTTTTCTCATCTGGGGTTTTGAGTAGGTAACTTGTAAGGATGTTTCATAATCTGTTTTGCCTTATACTGGAAAGCAGAGGATAGTCTGAATCATACCACAGGACTAGAAAGAACTATTGGTTGAATTTCACAGGCCATTCCCATAGAATCACTTAAATCTTTTAAAATTTTGAATCATTTTCTAATTTAGTGAGTTATATAATCATTCAAACTTAAGCTTTAATGAATCAATATAAATGTTTCCAATTTTTTCTGTTAGCTCCCCTCCCCCCTGTTGTTAGCAGGAATAATAAGTTCAATGATTTAGAGCCAGGACTTTTAAAAACATGCAGTTCAAAAACTTTACAGATGAGGAAACTGAGACCCAGAGAGGCCAAGTAATTTGCTGAAGAGCCCACAGGTATTAAGTGGTAGGTAGAGTAATCCAGAAATCTGCACTGTATCAAGATGCTTTCTAGAGTAACTTTATCCTGTTATTGGTGTAATAGCTTTTCTTTATCTAATTCAGTTCAGTAAAGCTTTTTCATCCAGTTTCAACAAACACTATGTAACCATTGTGGGTCAATCACTGTCCAAAGTGGCCCTTAATCTCATGGACCTTATGCTATGATTGACGAGCATTACCAAATCCTGGGTGATGCAATAAGCAGCAAGTTAATTGCTTGGACTTAGCTAGAAATGAGGTATTTAGGTCCTTAGAGGAATAGATTGTAAATAAAATTGGTCTTGATAAGTTAGAATTGAAAGACACTGTGCTAGTAGGAAGGAAAATGGGATTTAAAATCAAAGGACTTAGATTCACATGCTTTTCTTTACTCATGCGTCTCTGGCTAGGCAAGTCATTTTGTCTCTCAAGACCTTGGTTGCTAGATAATTTTAATAGCCCTTGTGTCTCTAAATTGCATGTTCCTGAGTTTCATTCTTATTTCATAGCAACTTGTGTAAGTTGATATACTTGAATACCTCTTTTTCAAAATAGACAAAGGTCTGAATAAGGTGAAACATGGCAGAAAAATGTAGTTGTTATAGTGGATCACCAATTGCACATGAGTCAGTATGTCATTCCCACTGATTATGAACAGAGTTGTGAAGATGTATAAATGAAATCATAGCATGAGGTAATTTCTATCATACTCAGCACTGGCCAAGTGCTTGCTAAAGTACCAAGTATAATTTATGTTTCTACAACTTCAAGGATATAGGAAAATTGGACTGTGTTCAGCAGAATGCACCAGAATGATGGAATAAACCTTACAAAAACATTCTCAAAGATTATTTATCTAAGAATAAAGAAAGTGAAAACAACTGAACACCAGCGTTGTGGTTTAAGATCACTACTCATTCTACCCTTAGATTTAGGAGGCTCCTGGTTAAAGCAGAATTATAAAATCTTGGAGTTGGAAGAGGTCATGAGGTTCGACCTTTTCACCACAGGAGTTCTTTCTATAAAGTCTCTGACAGATGCGCATTCAGCCACTAGAAAACAGTTTTTTCCCCTTCCTCCAGAATTCTGTGGTCTATGAGACATACCTATCCAGAGTATAAACTATTGAAACCTTTCTGATTTGCTCATTTGAGCCATGCTTGGTCATAGGATCATTTACTAACTTCTGCACACAAAGCTGTTTCTGATCTTCATTGATAGAGCTTTCCTCACAAGCAGTAACCTAAAGTAATGAAATTACAGGTCTGCCTCTCTATATGCAAAGGTAGATGAAGGTGAAGATAATTACAGCAATTCCTATCTCCACAAGCTCACAATCCGTGTAGTGAGTAGGTGGGAGGAGGAGGAGAACATGACACAAATTAGACTGACATCACTCACTCATCCCATCCCACTGATAAGGTGCACCAGGGAAATACAGCACTAATCCTGAAGTCCCTTGATCTTAGAGTGCTATTGTTCTAACAATGTCTGTCAATGATCCTAAAATCTCCTGGACTTAGAAATATAATAAAATATATAGTTATATATTTCTTGCAGACTTTAAGAAAAATAACAGCAGTAATCATGAGTCTCCTGACTTTAGAGTGCTGTTGTTCCAAGAATCTGTCAATGATTCTAAAGTCTCCTGGCCTTAGAGGAATACTATAGTTTAGTCCTACAAACATTTGTTGACTGTCAGATAACAATCTGTTGGTCAGTGATAACCAAATTCCTGAGACAATAGTGAATATACTACCCTTCAAACCTACCAGGAAGCCATAAAATTAGCAAATCAGTAACATAAAGCTGTGATCTCTCTAACTTTATCTTATAAATTTTATCTTGCTCCTGGTTCTTTGCTAAATCCTTTTGGAATTTAGTCTGCTTCAGATGACATTTCAATTATAATAAACTTTGCCTCTTGTGTTGGAGATGGGTTCAAGCCTGCAAATCCTTTTGAGATACCTCGAGACACTGGTCTTCGACCCCAATCTTTTGGGGTCTTCTTTTGAACCTGAACACCACTATAATAGAAATATAAAGGAAAGAACTGGATTTTGTCAGAATTTTGGCTCAGCCACTTGTACACTTTGCAGTCTTGAGTAGTAACTTAAGCTTCTGGGCTGCAGTTTCTCCTTTTTTGAAATGGGATTAATAATACCTGTCCTGGGTATTTTAAAAGGTGATTGTGAAGATCACATAAGGACACTTTTACACAACAAAAGATAACTTCCAAAGTTCTGAACATTGGTGGGCATCAGGAATTGCCATTGACTGGAAATAAGAAAGTTGGAATGAGTCAGTTTTGAAGGGCATGATAAGTTCTATTTTGAACATGTCAAGTTTGAGATGCTGCCAGGACAGCTAAGAGAAAATGTCTAAGAGGTAGATGAAAATATGTTTTCAATCTTGGGATAGCAGTTGGGATTAGAAACAAATATTTGAGAACCTAGCTAATAGAGGTGTAAGGTAAAACATAAAATCATAGTCTCTAAACAGTTATTTGACTGACCACTTTGTGGTCACAGTGTGATTCATTTTGTGAGTCTCAAACTCTAAAATCAGTTCTCTAAGTAATTTGAGATATTACAATAGTCTGAAGCCTTCATCATTTCTCTGTTCTCAGATATATCCTTTAAGTTTTCTGTTTAGTCCTTCTAACAATCTGTGTTTGTTACATTTTGTCTGGAAACTATAACTTCTCACTGAATTTTTTTCATAAATGTTTTTTGCCTCTTTTTAAAGCCAAGCTGTTCACATATGGAAGAGACAATACCTTGCTTCCATAACAAGTTGATTTAATCCTTCTTTTTTTGCTTATATAATAATTCATTTTCTGTCCCCCTTTTAGGAAGTCCTCATAAGAAAATGGTAATTCCTTACACATTGGTATTAGTGAATGGTGGAAGTAGATAAAACTTGCCAGGGAATAAAATACCAGAAGGGGAAAAAAACAAAATTGTGGTCAACTCTCACCTAAAGAGATGAGTGATTAGGGAATTATGAAAACTAAGGAAATGTGGTATCATAGAACCTTAATTAGTTGTATAGTTCTACTTCTTTCCCTGTGACAGAAGGGAAGGAATACAGAATGAGAGAAGCTATTGAGAGCTTTAAAGGGATGGAGGCACATAGTTGAGCAGGTCATGAAGGAAAGCCTCATTCTTAATAAAGGAAGTCATCTGCTTTAAGTATATAAGGGTTGGTGGGTTGGAGGTTTAAAGACTTGAGAAAAAAACCTTTGAAGCAGTTACTGCAGGCAAAGAGATCGGTGGTCCTTTATTCTCATCCTATTGATTCTCTAATAGCAATGAAGCCCCAGACATGATCATGCAGCATACATTTTAATGAATGAAATCAGTTCCATTTTGAGACTTTTTTTAGCAGTGCTTGGCGGCTTGGTAGCAGGATTAGATAAATCAGATGGAGGCTACCCCGATTTTTTTTTAATTAAATTTTTTATATTGAATTTAAATACCAAAGAGATTATTTCTGTACACACAGCCAAACACAAGAAGGAGGATTTTGTATGAAACCTCAATCTCCATTTCATGCTGCTTTGAGTTTACTCAATTTGTATATAAATAAGTAGGAAAGGAAAGGAGAAAGGTCAAAAAGGCAAAGAATTCTAGGGAAGAGATTAAGAGATCATTGAAGTGGTTGATCAAGGGTTCAAAACTAAGTAAAGAAGCAAGTGAAACAAGGGAAGGAGGAGAAAGAATAGAAGACTAGGGGTTGAAGGGTTTGAAATCCTGAAGTGAGTGAAGAGTAGATTTGAAGTAATTGAGAGAATTAAAGCTGTGCAAAGTTTAGGAAGCTGAGGTTAGAAAGTAGAATTTTGGTATTGGGGGATTGGAAACAATACAGACCCCTGTGTTGTGGGAAATTTGGGGCTTTTTGGGAAGAAAGGGGATTGGGGAATCTATCACCCCAAGCACCACAGTTTTTGACTTGCCCAAAGTCACACAGGTAGTGCCAGAGATGGGATTCCAACTTGTATGCTGACTGCACAACCATCATTCTTTCCACTGCCCTCCTCTGCCCTTCACTCACCTTGAATTTCTTTCCTTTTGCCCTTCACCCCTCCAGATTCTCCTGATTCTTTAAGGTCTAGTGATAATTTCAATTTCTTCACGGAACCTTTCCTGACTATTATGGTTTTCACTGATTTCCTCCTCTACTGAACTCCTGCAAAGCAATTGAACATCAATCCTATTCTGTTTTACCTTGTGCACTAGTTGTTTGGCCTGTTAAGCTTTATCTATTCCTCCAACTCCTTTGCAAGCTTCTTGGAGGTACTTTCCAAAGACTCTTCTATGTATCCCTATAAGCTAGCTCAGAGTCAGTGTAAAGTAGCATAATAAATTGATTGATTTTGCCAAGAAAGCCATTTGCATGGCTGTGTTTCAGCTATTAAATGCTAAGCTGTTAAATAGAGATATATCAATAGCCACGTATCCATGATTTCATCAGTTTTGGAACTCTGACTGTAAATTAGTCTTAGAGAGTTCTCTGAGGTTCCAAATGCTTTGCTCCTGTTCCACACTGCTGAATAGAGATGTCATTATAGTATTATAATGCTTAGTAACTAACAAGTCAAAGAGAATTTGAAGCACTCGTGTCAAGTTCCATTCTTATATTTTTAATTGCCTGCAGAAGTAGAGATTCCTGTTTGTCCCACTGGTCCCTTAAACTCAACAAGTACAGAGCAGAGCTTATCTTAATATTTCCAATTTATTCTACTGTTTCATTTCAAAATTTTTGTCCTCAGCACCACAATTAACCCAAATTCCCATGTTTTTAAGCCTTTCGACTTTTCCCTTTCCCTTACTTCTGTCATTCAAGCACTTGCCAAGACTGGTTGATTTTCCCTTTTATATCCTTGCTTTCTTCTTCATTCCTGGCTACCTGATACAAAATAGTATTGTCAGCTGCCTGGACTGTTGCAATGGTCCTTCCCTGTAGACCTATTTCCATTTTTTTCTATCTTGAAACAATCCATCACACTACTATTAGTCAAATCTGTCTTATGTATAGATCTAGTCATCATAGAATTATAAGATTTAGAGCTTGAAGGGAACTTGGAGGAGGAGCTTGTTAAATGATTATTGGTCATACATTGAGTAGAGAAAAATTTGCTCTGACTGCTCATTTTATTGATTAGAAATTGTAAATAACTTGCCTAAGGTCACACAGGTAAAAAGTAGCATAGCCAGTATTTGAACTTCGGTCCTTTTTCTTAAAATCCAGGATGCTGTATTCCACTGCCTCAGAATGTTTCTGTCCTGCCCAGAATGTTTCTAATTGCCTCCCAAGGAAAGTTCAGATCATTTTTCTGTGACTCTATCTTTCCCTTTTTCCTAACAGGTAGTTTAAACTCCAGCCAAACCAGCTGCCTTGCTCCCTGTTCATGCCCTACACTTTACCATTTCTGTGCCTTCATTAAATGGGATTATTGTAAAAAAGTCTATTGGTGTGGCCCTGAGCAAGTCACTTAATTTCTCCAGGTGATTCTCTAAAGGTATAATATATAGAGCACAAGCTGATCCAAGTCAATAGAGTGAATTTCCTTTCTAGGGGTTCCTTATGACAATAAAATCATAGGTTTGGTCCCCAGAAAGGGACATCAGAGCTCATCTTATAAATGAAGAATTTCTGAAAAGATTTACATGAACTGATGATGAGCAGAACAAGCAGAACCAGGAATGCATTGTACACAATAATAACAAGAATATGTGATGATCAACTAAGATTTGGCTCTTCTTAACGGTTTAGTAATCCAAGGCAATCCAATAAACTTTGGATAGAAAACTGCATCTTCATTCAGAAAAAGGACATTGGAGATTGAATGTAAACCAAAACATGCTATGTTCACTTCTTTTTTCTGTTTTTTTTCCTCTCCCATAGTCTTTCCCTCTTCTGATTTTTCTCTCCCAACATATTTCATAAAGCAATGTGTATTAAAAAAATAAAATAAAATACATAAATGAGGAGGCTCAGGAGACCGAGGCCCAGGGAGGTGACCTGTTATTGTAATAATATAGGTAGAAATAGTTTGGTAGTTTTGTGATAGAATGCCTGCTTTGGAGTCAGGAAGATGAGTTCAAATTTGACCTCTGACACTTACTGTGTTACTCTGAACAACTCATTCACTTTCTGTTTCAATTTTCTTGATTGTAAAGTGGTAATAATAGTACCTACTTCCTGGGTTTATTGTGAGGATCAAATGGATGATAATTATGAAACACTTAACACAGTGCCAGCTACATGGTAAGCACTGTACAAATCTGCTTTTTGTTATTGTTATTCAACAAAAGTGGCATTTAAACTAAGGCCCCCTGGCTTTAAATCTAGAGCTCTTTCCTCTATATGACACTGCTCCATCACAAATGTATACTACAACCAGGGGAGGACTGGTTGTAAAATAGAAGATTGCTTTTTTGCCCCTACCTCTAAAACAGGTTTTAAGGATTTGAATATAGGACTTTTGTCAAGTTGAAATTTGCCCTTGCCAAATTATATATATTTTTTAAAGAAACAAAAAATGTTTTTTGTGTGTGTGTGTGTGTGTGTGTGTATGTGTGTGTATGTGTAAATCACAAGTTTTTATGAAAGGTTCACTGCAATGTATGAATACAATTTAAATTTCGGTAGCTCTCCAATGCCTTTTTTTCTGTTCTTCTTCTTGATCCCTAAAGCATTTGCCTTGTTAACTGTTTTCCCCTTTCTGTAATCTCTCTTTGCTTCTGTGACGGTGTTTTTTCCCATGGTTCTCTTTCAGCCGCCCTGACTATTCTTTCATAAATATTCTTTTGTAAATCACAAATTCCTATACTCTTCCTTCCTTTCCACCACAGGTTCTATCTTTAACCCTCTTCTCTTATCAATATTTATTTTCAGTGAATTTATCCACTACCAAAATTTCACTATGCAAATGATTCCTAAATTGTTTTCTAATTTCACCTTCTTCCTGAACTTTAGTCTTATTGTTTCTGACTATTGGATTCTCCCAACTGAACATCCAATATACCTTTTCTAGGTTTCTTGATTGTTTTGCATCCTCTTTTAAAGGATACCCATTATCTGATTAAAAATTATGGTTTGAGCTATTACATTGATTTTAATTTTCCCTCCTCAGTTTTAAAATGTCCAGATACTACTACTACTACTATTACTACTGCTGCTGCTGCTGCTGCTACTACTACTACTACTACTACTACTACTACTACTACTACTACTACTGCTACTACTTCTTCTTCTTCTATTACATTTATTACATTCCACTTTTGTAAAGTACTTATCAAAGCAGTTATACTTCATGTATAATAAAATTTCACTCATCTATCTTTTAATTCTTTGCTATAGAACTTTTTTCTTCTAACTATAGTACTTAAGCACTTCCCAGACATTACCTCATTTGTTTCCCATCCTAAAGGACCCTTTCTTCTATTTTCAAATGAGATTAGAGGTCGTTATATTCAGGGTCAAAAAATGAGATAATATTAAAGTGTTAAATAGAATCGAAAACTCTTAATAATTATTTTGTACTCTAATTCATCTCAGTTTTTAAATACACTGGAACAAAGCACAAGGAATACAGGAATGCTATTAAAAAACAACTTTTTGTAAGAAAATGTTGTGGATTTTACATATTGGGCAAGAGACAAATATATGGAGAAAAGAGTAAGCTGATATTTAAAAGTAAGGCTCAAGGTCAGTTATTTGGAAATTCATTTTCCCCCTTCCAAAGTGATTTTCCATAGATGTGCAGATCTGACCATATCATTCTTTAACTCAACAAACTCTACTGATTCCCTATTGTCTCTAGGATCAAATATCAGCTTCTTCTCAAATTTGCTTACACAGTTCTTCACATTCTGATTACAAGATATTTTTCCAGCCTTCTCACATATTACTGTCTTTCACACATATTATGCTTTAGACAACTTGTCATCTTACTGGTTATCATTCATGGTATTGTATTTCCCATCCTTGTCCTTTTATACTGTGTGTCCTTCTATACTAGGAATGGCCTCTCTTCTTATCTCTGTCTGATAGAATCCTTCATGTCCTTCAAGTCTCAGTTCTAACACTATCCTACCTTCCAAATAGTGTTTCTTGATTCTCCCAAGTACTAGTACACTCTGTCCCTAGCTATCTATACTTAGTAATATTTGTTCTTGTATCCAGTCTTATATTCTTAGATATCTGTATATATTTATGTGTGTATGTGTTGGTAGAATATAATGAAAGTGGATATTGTTTTATTTTAAAAAAATTATATTCCCTCTGCCCAACATAGTGTAGGACTCAGATATTTGTAAATATAGTATGGTTAACTTAAGTTCCTTTAAATGAAATGCTTATGATGATCTTAGAAATTAGCTGAAAAAATTATAAAAATTATGGCTAGACAGAATCTCAGGAAAGAGGTAGACTCATCTGATTTTACAAATGGGGAAATTGAGGTCCAGAGAAGTAGAGATTGACTTAAAATAATAAAGGAATTAGTTTCACCAATTTTCATCCATTAATACATGTCAGAGTGCTATGCACTTGAAAAAGAAATAGTAAAACCTGAATAGTTCTATTGTCTGTCTATGAAGTAAGAAATAGCACTATGTGAAGTGTTATTATTGGCATTGGGCCTAAAAGAAGGATGGGTGGAATCTAGAATGCAACAACTGTAGTATACATATATTTTTCATTTTCTGGGCTTACTCATCTTCCCCAGAACTTCTCCTAGTTACTTGTTTTTGGAAAATTTAAGTAGAAATATTACATTTTTGTTGTTCTCAATACTACAAATAAGGATAATAGTACCTATTTCCTAAGGTTGCTGTGAAGAACAAATGAGAAAATTGTAAAGTGCTTACCACAGTGCCTAGCACATACTAGCTGCTATTATTATATCATCCATTTTTAAAGAATACTGGGTTAAGAGTCAGTGTTCTGTGACTAATTCTGGGCAAGGACGCATAATCTCTCAGAACTTCAGCTTCCTTACTGAAACACAGCTTTTTGGAAAGAAACTTCAGAGTGCAAACCATTGCCTTTGATTAATTTGGAGTTCCACCCTTGTTTTCTGTGGTAATGGAGAGAGGGGTGTAGATTCCCTTCAGGGTAGAGTTAAAGTATGTTAAAAGTTTCATTTTCTTCCTGTCCAGAGTCTCATAGATTGATGTGAATTCCTCAGGGTCTACTTTCTAGACAAGGTACTCCATTATTCTAGGATGCTTGGATAATAAACCGGAGTTAAGCAGGCATTAAGGACTGAGAGGAAAGGACCTTGGTTGTTAAAGGTAACTATAGTTAGGATATCATTACATAGCTATATTTAAATTCTGTAAGCTTGGAGGCATTCTGAGTTATCCTGGGACTGTGTTCTGACAGCAAACCTGATACAAGGAAGATATGGTCTCATTCAGGCATTCTGAGGTAATGGATGTTGATCTGTTTATTATAATACCTATGCTAGTTATTTATGGGAAACTAGGGATCTGTTTTACCCTTGATTAATCATCATGAGGAAGCAATATTTCTTTTTTAGAAGTGCCTCTTCCCTTATTATCTTGAGATGAGGTTACAAAGCTTCATCTGATCAAGAATTGAGCTTCACTAGAGATTGGAACATCTGTTTATTTGAGATTGGATTTATTTTTCTTTTAGTTTTTTATTTTCAAAATATATGCACAGACAGTTTTCAACGTTCAACCTTGCAAATCTTTGTGTTCCAAATTTTTTCTCCCTCCCTTTCTTCCCACTTTCTCCCTTAGACCCCAAGTAACCCAGAATATGTTAAACATGTGCAATTCTTTTATACATGTTTCCACATTTATCATGCTGCACAAGAAAATCCAGGAGATTGGATTTATTGAGAGAATGGAACACCTGTTTTTTATTAGTCATAAAAAATAAATATATATTTGAGCAGATAGAACTTCCTCCTATTTAAACCCTCAGATTTCTTGTGCTTGGAGTGACCAATAAAACCACTATGCTACTTTGATTCTCATCCCTGGAAGTTGGAGAATGGACACCCTGATCAGCTACTTCTCTTTATCCTCTGCCACAAATTCAAGAGGGACATTGATACTCAAATGTTGCTAGAGAAAATCAAGCCTCTATAAATTTATATTATTTGATTTCAACTAGACTATCACTGTTACATGTGATCCTATTATTTTGTCCTGATTGTGTCTCTATTATATTCTCTTTAATTGGGTTCCAAACCATTTCTTCTGTCCTTGAGTCTCCATACTATTTTCCCTTCCTAACCTCCACCTATCTCAGCACTGACCATACCTGCTACTTTACTGAGAAAATCAAGACCATCTAACATTGATTTTCTTCTTTCTTATTCCATGCCTCAAAATGTTGCTATATAATCATGCATTCTCTCCTATTTTGCATTGGTCTTTCAGTAAGAGATTCCAAGGTATACCCCTTTATTTATGCATTAGATCTCATCTTTCCTTATCTCTTTTGGGAACCTATCTATCCCTTGATAATTTCCTCTTTTTTTCTCATCTTCAAGCTCTCCATATAAATTGGCTCCTTTCCTGTTGCTTACAAATATACTTAGGTTCCATCTATACTTAAAAAAAAAATTCAGTTGACTCTGCCTTTTCCTCAGGCTATCATTTTTTGTCTCTTCTTTTCATAGCAAAACTTTTTGAAATGACTAGCTCAATCTAACTTAACACTCAGTCACTTGACTGAATCTGTGTTCTTTATCAGTCAGTTTTTTAACCATTAAAGTCAATGGTCTTTTCTCATCTTTCATTCTGCCTGATCTCACTTCATCACATTAAACTATTATAGATGCCACCTTTTTCCCATGCTTCTGCTGCACTCTTCTTTCTCAGCATTCCTTTTACTTGTCTACATCTTCCCCTCAGCTCCATTTCCTAGATTGTCATCTATCTCTTGACCATTAAATATGGGTGTCTAAGTTCTTGATTGGACCCTCTTCTCATCTTTTTCAGTGATCTTATCAATTCTCGTAGGTTCACTTATAATCTCTAAACAGTTGAAACCCAATATGTATCATATTTCCAGTCCTAATGTCTCTTCTAAATTCCATTTCCATATTATCACTTATTATGATATCTGGACCTGAATGCTGAATTGGAATCTCAAATTCAACATATCTAATCATGTAAATGAAGTAGCTAAGTGGCAATGGATAGAGCACTGGGCTTGGAATTGGGAAGATTAAATCTAGCATTAGATTTACTGGCTGGGTGATCCTGGGCAAGTCACTTCACCCTGTTTTCCTCAGCTCATTTCTCTTAAAAAAATTTCTCTTAAAGAGCTAGAGAAGGAAAAATAAATTTTCTTGATACTCTAGATATCTTTGCCAATAAAACTCCCAAAAATGGGGTCATAGGGAGTTAGATATAACTGAAAAATGACTGAACAACAGTAATAACAAAAATGTAAAGTTTCCCTGCTAAAAAATCTTTACTTTCCTGCCTATAGGATAAAATGAAAACTTTTCAGCCTAGAATTTAAAGACTTCCAGAATCTATCACCTCCCTTTCTAGAATCAATTTGTATTACTGACCTTAAGATACTATATGGCCCAGCCAAATTGATTCACTTACTGTTATCCAAATTGGATTTGTCATCTGCCATCCTCCTTGTTTTTGCCTTACCTTTCCACCACATCTGGTGGTCCCCCATATTCCTTCTTAACACTTTGTAATCTTCAGATTCCTTTAACTCTCTGATCAGGTGCCCATTTCTTTCCTGCCCCATCCTGCACCAGTTGTCATTAATTTGGTGCTCCTGAAATTATTTTTTATTTACCCACTTGTGGACTAGTTGTGGCATCCTCTTAAGAGCAAATATTTTAAGGGCAGGGACTTGTTCATTTTTGTCTTTGTGTCTTCTGTGTCTTGCTCAATGCCTTAACACAATGTAGGTGCTTAAGAAATACTTAGCAAATCACATCTGAAATTGAAAAAGCTAGAGTTGGAAGGCAATTAAGTTTTTTCGTCTTTCATTACTATTTTTATTAGTAATATCATACTGAATAATATTTAGCTTTTTAAGGTGCTTTCCCATCTGTTCTCTTCTTCACATAGAATAATTCTGTGAAATATGCAGAACAAGTGTTGTATCATTTAAGAGTCCAAGAAACTTCAATGAAGTTAAGGAACCTGCTAATTACTTCTAGAACCTGTATTAGAAGACTGTCTCCCCTGATTTGTAGGTCTTTATTTTTTCCATGATGTCATACTTTCTTATGAACAAAGTATGGCAGGGAACAAGGTATAGGAACTAAAAAATAATGAAGTAGAAAGGTAATGAAAGATAATGAAAAAGAAATACATGAGAAAATAAGAATTCACTAAATTTGATATTTTAAAAGACTAAGAGGTAACATTTCTAGAAGCTGGTATCAACAGGAGGATATGATTATTGAATCAGTTTTAATTTCTTTTGTATATTGTTTATATTTTGCATTTGCTGTTGTATTTTAGGCTTCTTGTTCTGTTCATTAATTTTAGCTTTCTCTTTTGCCTTTGCTGAGTATATATATGGAAATAGATAAGAATAAGTGAGTACTTAGACAGCCTTGTTTAAGTCTTTTACAAAAATAGTTACTCTAAGATGGAAAAGAAATAGCTTGGAGTTCTAGTTATGCATTTGTTGACCCCTCTGATTTGTTTCTCCTACTATTTGACTTTGCAAGCATTTCTTAACACATTCTCTGTCAGATTTGGAAATGGAAGGATAAGGAGAGAGTTCATTTTAAGCAACATCTTGATTAAAACATTTAGCAAAATGTTAAAGAAAATATTTATGAATTGATCTAATTTTCTGAATTACTAGGAATCAAAAATTTGTGTGGTACTTCAATGCATTAAGACCTGTGTGGTATAACACTGATAGAACCAGATGGTGTATTGGAAAGAGGACAAGGTCTTAGAGATAGTAGAGATCTGAATTAAAATTCTTTATCCAGCACTTAGCTCACTATCTGGCCATGAACAAGTCACTTAGCTTCAGTTTATCATTTGCAAAATGAAGATAATAATAGCATCTTTCTCATGGTGGGAGGGTAAGGGGGAGGGGAGGTTTGTAAAGAACAAATAACGATATTTAAAGTACTTTGAAAATCTTAGGTACTATATAAAAATTGGCTGTTATATTTCCTCAATTGACATAAAATAGTTTTTTACTATTCTTAATGTGTAAAATCTCATTATAATATCAACTATCTGATTTCTTATGTTAGGAGGACTAAAACTACTAGAAGTACAGTTTTAGCAAAGCAGAAATACTGTTTTGAAAAACACTGCATAATGCAGTGTACTAGGAGTCAGGAGGCAAGACTGTGTGATCTTAGGTAAGAGCCTTCACTTCTCTGTGTCTTAGTGTCATCTGTAAGATGATGATATTGACCAAGATATTCTCCAAGGTATAACATTTTAATTTATATGTATTTTTAAAAAATTCTTTTTAAACTTAACAAACAAAAAGGAAAACACTCAAAATGTTTTGTTCTATCAGCAGAAAAACTTGTTTTGTCAGAGGATGTAATTAAGAATAGTTGAGTCCTCATGCTTAAGTGTTGGATTTGAACTGATGTCCTTTTGACTTCAGGGCCCATGCCCTATTTACTGGGCCATCTAGCTGGTCCTGGGCAAAATATTTTTAGTACCTGGTTTTGTTATGAGAAAAATTTTAAAATTTCCTTATAATAATTAATAATTTTTTTTTCCTTTTTGCTGAGGCAATTGAGGTTAAGTGAGTTGCCCAGGGTCACACAGCTAGGGAATGTTAAATGTCTGAGACCAGATTTGAACTCAGGTCCTCTTGACTTCAGGGCTGGTGCTCTATCCACTACACCACCTAGCTGCCCCAAATATTTAATGATTTTAAGTGGACTAATGAGGAATAGGTTATAAAATGTCTTTTTGAATCTTTAAGACTGAAATCTACCTATTTAGGTTTTGAGAGGGATCAAAGTTTAAATTATCTCAAAATATTTTCTAATGCTGTGATTCTTTGAATATAACACTTTGCTCATATTTCATTGAATAGGTATAATATAAAATTTGAATTCTTGGTGATAGTGGGTGGATAACAAAGCTATCAATAAAAACAGAAATTAGAGAGGAAGGGGGAATTCTCTCCCCTAGATGGCAGGAAGTCTAATAAATGTTAATTATGTTAAAATGTGCGACAAATCGAATATATGTATACATATTTATACATACATATACATAATCTGAGAAGGAAAATATAATGCAAGCAAGCATCAACAGAAAGCATGAAAATGCTATCTTGTGGTCCACACTCAGATCCCACGGGCCTATCCCTGGGTGTATATGGCTTTCTTTATCACTGAACAACTGGAACTGGTTTGAAACATCTCTTTGTTGAAGGAGCCATGTCCATTAGAATTGATCATCATATAGTCTTATTGTTGCCCTGTACAATGGTCTCCTGGTTTTGCTGATTTCACTCAGCATCAGTCCATGCAAGTCTCTCCAGGTCTCTCTGAAATCATCCTGCTGGTCGTTTCTCACAGAACAATAATATTCCATAACATTCATATACCATAATTTATTCAGCCATTCTCCAATTGATGGGCATCCATTCGGTTTCCAGTTTCTAGCCACTACAAAAAGAGCTGCCACAAACATTCTTGCACATGTGGGGCCCTTCCTTTATGATCTCTTTGGGATATAAGCCCAATAGAAACGCTGCTGGGTCAAAGGGTATGCACAGTTGGTAATTTTTTGAGCATAGCTCCAAATTGCTCTCCAGAATGGTTGGATCTGTTCACAGTTCCACCAACAATGTATCTGTGTCTAGGATATATGTATTTGTTGTTGTTGTTTTTTAAGCTTTTTCTTTTCTTTCTTTTTTTTAATTAAAACTTTTTATTTGCCAAACATATGTATGGGTAATTCTTCAACATTGACTCTTACAAAGCTTTCTGTTACAAATTTTTCCCCCCTACTCCCCACCCCTCCCCTAGATGGTAGGAAATCCATTACATGTTAATTATGTTAAAATATTTGACAAATCGAATATATAGATACATATTTCCACACTTGTCATTGTTGTGCAAGAAAAATTGTATCTACCAAAAAAAAATCTGAGAAAGGAAACACAATGCAAACAAACATCAATAGAGAGCATGAAAATGTTATGTTGTGGTCCACATTTCACATCCCTCCCCCTGGGTGTTTATGGCTTTCTTCATTGAACAATTGGAAGTGGTTTGAAACATCTCATTGTTGAAGAGAACCATGTCCATCAGAATTGATCATCATATAGTATTGTTGTTGCCTTGTATAATGATCTCCTGGTTCTGCTTGTTTCACTCAGCGTCAGTTCATGCAAGTCTCTCCAGGCCTCTCTGAAATCATCCTGCTGGTCATTTCTTTCTTTCTTTCTTTCTTTCTTTCTTTCTTTCTTTCTTTCTTT
>JAJPUD010001638.1:377443-408046 GCA_023553655.1 Myrmecobius fasciatus | reverse complement strand
ACTATCGATAGTTATTTTGAATGGAATTTCTCTTTGTATCTCTTGCTGTTGCATTTTGTTGGTGATGTATAAAAATGCTGATGATTTATGTGGATTTATTTTGTATCCTGAAACTTTGCTAAAGTTGTGGATTAATTCTAACAGTTTTTTAGTTGATTCTCTAGGGTTCTCTAAGTAGACCATCATATCATCTGCAAAGAGTGATAATTTGGTTTCCTTGTGACCTACTCTAATTCCTTTAATCTCTTTTTCTTGTCTTATTGCCAAGGCTAGCATTTCTAATACAATATTGAACAGTAATGGTGATAGTGGGCAACCTTGTTTCACCCCTGATCTTATTGGGAATGGTTCCAGTTTATCACCATTACATATGATGCTAGCTGATGGTTTTAAATAGATGCTACCGATTATTTTAAGGAAAAGTCCATTAATTCCTATACTCTCTAATGTTTTTAATAGGAATGGATGTTGGATTTTATCAAATGCTTTTTCTGCATCTATTGAGATTATCATATGTTTTTTGTTAATTTGGTTATTAATATAGTCAATTATGTTAATAGTTTTCCTAATATTGAACCATCCTTGCATTCCTGGTATAAATCCTACTTGGTCATGGTGTATTATTCTGGGAATCATTTTCTGTAATCTCTTTGCTAATATTTTATTTAAGATTTTTGCATCAATATTCATTAAGGAGATTGGTCTATAATTTTCTTTCTCTGTTTTTGTTTTAACTAGTTTAGGTATCAGTACCATGTCTGTATCATAAAAAGAGTTTGGTAGGAGTCCTTCATTTCCTATTTTTTCGAATAGTTTATATAATATTGGAGTTAACTGTTCTTTAAATGTTTGGTAGAATTCACATGTAAATCCATCTGGTCCTGAGGATTTTTTCTTAGGGAGTTGATTAATGACTTGTTCTATTTCTTTTTCTGAAATGGGACTATTTAAGTAATTTATTTCCTCTTCTGTTAATCTGGGCAATCTATATTTTTGTAGATATTCCTCCATTTCACTTAGGTTATCAAATTTATTGGCATACAGTTGGGCAAAGTAACTCCTGATTATTGCTCTAATTTCCTCTTCATTGGTGGAAAGTTCTCCCTTTTCATTTTTGAGACTAATAATTTGATTTTCCTCTTTCCTTTTTCTAATTAAGTTAACTAGAGGTTTATCTATTTTGTTGGTTTTTTCATAAAACCAACTTTTAGTTTTATTTATTAATTCGATAGTTTTTTTACTTTCAATTTTACTAATCTCTCCTTTTATTTTTAGGATTTCAAGTTTGGTATTTGATTGGGGGTTTTTAATTTGTTCTTTCTCTAGCTTTTTTAGTTGCAAGCCCAATTCATTGATTTTCTCTTTTTCTATTTTATGCAAATAAGTATCTAGAGATATAAAATTTCCCCTTATTACCGCTTTGGCTGTATCCCACAAATTTTGGTATGTTGTCTCATTATTGTCATTCTCTTGAATGAAATTAGTAATTGTGTCTGTAATTTGCTGTTTCACCCATTCATTCTTTAGGATAAAATTATTTAGTTTCCAATTGATTTTTGGTTTTGCTGATTTATTGTGAAGAGATACCAGGCCAGTGATACATTCAGGATGTAATTAGGGATCTTTCCCACCCAGGCATGTGATAACTAACAATTTTCCTTCAAGACATTAACTGAAAGTCAGAGTCTTTTTAAAATGTACTATGTCAAGTTAGTGTATAATTCCCATTGTCCCTCATACAAATGTTGTCTTTTTTAAAAAAAAATTTTTATCAGGTCATGTTAATTTTTAGGAGATCTGTACTCGGTGATAATTAAACGACTTAAGACAAAATAAGATCATAAAATTAGTTGAAAGATATTGTAGAAGTCATCTATACTCTAGCTTCTTAGATTGTAGTATGTGACCCCATGAATGTGAGAGGCCATGAAAGTATGATTTATTATCAGTAAATGTTTGATTTACATATGTATTTCATATACCTCTATAACTGGGATCACATAAAAATTTCTTAGGTGAAAGGGATCGAGAATAGAAAAAGATTTAAGAATTAGCAAATTTACTCTCAATTCAACATTTTTTAACAAATTATTACTGAAAGCATTGATAGTGTAGGGTAAAGACAAAATTGTTCCTGTCCTCAAGGAGGAGTTTCTATTATGCTCTGTACACAAGGCAGTGTATATAAATGAGCTACAAAGTAGCAAAAGGAAATAAAACATGAGACTTGAAGGAAAATAAAAGTTATGAAAGATTAGGAACAAGTAGGATCAATTCTAGGAGAGTACAGAATGGAAAATGTAGATGACTAAAAGTATGGTAAATACATATGATTGATGTATAAAATTTAACTATATATAGCTAATTAAAATATCCTAAACTTTTAAATACAAATATACTTTAATATAAATTCAAATATTTGCTATAGGTAATAAATCTATTTGTCATTTGATATGACTCTTTACCTCTTATTAATTATTAATCCCCAAAATTTTTAGAAAAAGTAGATGAGAGAAGAATTCTGGGATGGTAGACAGAATAAATCAGAAAATTCTAAGCTCTCCAGATTTCCCTCACAAACAAGGCAAAATACTTCAGGGGTAACATCAAAAAAAATCTATAGGAGTTGTGGCAGAACAGTACTCCTCCTTGGACAAGGGAGAAGATCTGAAGAAAGATACTAGGACCAAAATTTTGGCCCTTTGAAGTATAAACACCTTCAGGCTAGTTCCACTGAAACTACAAGAGGCAGCCTTGGAGCTAGCTGGGTTCGGAGTTAAACTTCACCCCAGCCACAGAAGCTTTCACTTCCCACACTGTATGGGAAGTCTAGTGACGTGAGTGGAGAAAACTGAGGAAAACTTTGCTGATAAGGAATAAGGTCCAGCTGTGTTGCTGAGATGTGGCCCTTAACCAAAAGAAGCCAACACAATCCTAGTGAGTGCAGAAATAGTGGGGCAGAAAAACTATTGCTTATAGGCACTTGCCAAAGGGTAGAGTTTTTAGTTTCCTGTTTCAGGCCAGAGAGAAGAACTGAAAGGTAGGTATAGGAAACAAGAAATATACGCAAACTATAGTAATGATCAGGAGTAGAATTTATTAGGGGAAAAAGCTGGGGTCACAATTATTGATATTAGATAAAACTAAGATTAAAATAGATTTACTCAAAATAGAAAAAAATAGGAAAACTACATTATCTATCAGGCATATTAATATTGTTTTAGATTATTCAAAACAATATAAGATTGGAACATTGCTGTGGCTTAGGAAATATTGAATTGGTGGATTTAGAAAAATATGAAGAGACTTGGATCTCAGAAGGACTTTCAGAGTAACAAGACAAACAAGCATAGTATAACCTTACATATATACATATATATATGCATATATATGTATATGTATATATGTGTGTATGTGAATATAGCGATCTATTTTCATGTATTGTATGTATGTATGTACAGTGTGTGTAAGTGTGTATATGCATGGAAAAATATATCCATGCATAACTGTAACCTGCTTGAGGGAGATGGGGAAGTCTAAATATAAAGTAAGAACTTCATAGAAGAGAACCGAAGAAAGGAAGAACAAGGAAGGAAGGAAGCAAAGATGGATAGCTCTGAATACTGTTTTTTATATTATATTCACTTTCTTGAAATGGAAATATACATATTTTGAATCCTCTCATTCTTATGTGTCTATGACAATTTTTTTTCTTTTCCTATTTTGTATTTGTTTTAAATAAATATATTAAAATTCTGTATGCTGGAGGCACTTAATAAATAGAGCATGTCCTAAAACTCTTAATGGAAAAAAAAGATATAAGAAAAGTGATTGTATAAAACTAAAGGAGTGTTAAATATGTTTGAAATGTTATTCAAGCCATTTAAAGTTTTCATAACATCTTAGGCTCCCCAATGATCTTTTTCAATTTAAAAAGTTCTCTATCAATATTGAACAAGTGTGTAACTTAGATAAAAACAAAAACACCTCAAAAAAAATCTCATGTACCACTTCACACCTGTCAGATTGGCTAAAATGACAGGAAAAGTTAATGATGAATGTTGGAGGGGATGTGGGAGGGCTGGGACACTGATGCATTGTTGGTGGAGCTGTGAACGGATACAGCCATTCTGGAGAACAATTTGGAGCTATGCTCAAAAAGTTATCAAACTGTGCATACCCTTTGACCCAGCAGCATTTCTATGGGGCTTATATTCCAAAGAAATCATAAAGGAAGGAAAAGGCCCCACATGTGCAAGAATGTTTGTGGCAGCCCTTTTTGTAGTGGCTAGAAACTGGAAATTGAATAGATGCCCTTCAATTGGAGAATGGCTGAATAAATTATGATATATGAATATTATGGAATATTATTGTTCTGTAAGAAATGGCCAGCAAGATGATTTCAGAGAGGCCTGGAGAGACTTGCATGAACTGATGCTGAGTGAAATGAGCAGAACCAGGAGATCATTATACACGGCAACAACAGTACTATATGACGATCAATTCTGATGGACATGGCTCTCTTCAACAATGAAATGTTTCAAACCACCTCCAATTGTTCACTGAAGAAAGCCATATACACCCAGAGAGAGGGATGTGAAATGTGGACCACAACATAACATTCTCATACTCCTTGATTGATGTTTGCTTACATTGTGTTTCCTTTATCTGATATATCGTTTGTGTAGACAAGATTTTTCTTGCACAACAATGATAAGTTTGGAAATATGTATACATATATTCGATTTGCCAATATTTTAACATAATTAACATGTAGTGGATATCCTGCCATCTAGGGGAGGGGTGGGGAGTTGGGGGAAAAAATTTGTAACGGAAAGCTATGTAAGGGTTATTGAAGAATTACCCACACATATGTTATGCAAATAAAATAAAAAAAAAATTTTTAAAAATCTCATGTTTACTCTTTGCTGCCAATTAGTTCTCGCAATCTCTCCCTCTGTCCTACCTCATCATTCATCTGAAATTTCTTTCTTCAAAGTTGCTAGTGATATCTTAATGGCTGAATCTTGGAGTCTTGTTACCTCTTATATTTTGTACTGCTGTCTCTCTGCTTCTCCTGAATTGTTTTCTTCTGTTTTTTGGTTTTGATTTATTTGCTCTTTTTCAACTCCTATATGCTAGGTCATTATCCTTATCATGTTACTTAGCTATTTGTAATACCCAAGTCCTGCGCTCTGTCTTTCCTCTTTACCTCTTCTCTCGTTGACTTCAAAAACTATCAGTTGTTGACTATTCATTTCAAATCAGATGTACTAGATGTATAAAAACTCAGCCTGTTCAAAACAGAGCTCATTGTCTCCCCTTCTCTCTTTCTCAAACTTTTCTGTCTTCTGGGCACCCTCATTCTTCCATTCTGTCTGGTTTTGTGACTTTAGCTTCCTCCTGATCTCCTTATTCCCTCTCCCCATATATCCAGAGAAAGTTTACTTTTTGTTTACCCAGAGCCTGACAATATAGGTGTTTAGTAAATACTTGTTAATTAATTCATTGACTTCACTTCCTTTCATAATTTTAAAATATATCTTTATTGTTTTAAAGATAATGAATATCTAGAAAAGAAAGGCTTGAATATATTAGAACCATCATTGCTTCATCAGGAATAAATCATGCCAGGCTGGATTTATTTTCTTTTTTGAAAAAGTTAGATAAGGAGAATGCTGTAGTTTGCTTGAAATGATGCTATCTTTGTAGAAAAGATAGAGCAATATGGGCATTAGATGATTTCACCATAGATTGAGTGAAAAGAACCAGAATGTTGTTGTTGTTTTAATGAGTCTTGAAATGGTTGAAAATTAGGAAGAAGAAACTGTAGGCTTAAAGTAAGGAAAAACATCTTGATACGGTTATCCCAAAATAGTGTGAGCTACCTCAGGAGGTTCCCCTTTACTTGAGGTCTTTTGATTTGATAACTAGATGACCATCTATGTCCCAGATATGAAAGAAATCCTTATTCTATTTGGTTTGGATTAGACATCCATTCTAGACACTCACCACTCAAAGATTCTGGGAAATAATGACTTCTATGCCTTTAAATAAAACTATCCATTGGTGATACATATCTGGATTGAATGTAAGTTGAGTGGGGGGAGGAGGAAATGCAAAATTATTAACCCCTAAGGGAGCAGTCAGATGGTACAATAGACGGAGTACCAGGCCTGGAGTCAGGAAGACTCTTCTTCCCGAGTTCAAATCTGACCTCAGATACTTATTGGTTGTGTAATGCTGGACAAGTCACTTAACTATTTGCCTCAGTTTCCTCATATGGAAAATGAGCAGCAGAAGAAAATGCCAAATCCCTCTTGTGCCTTTGCTAATAAAACCTCAAGTGGGGTCATGAAGAATCAGACATGACTGAACAACTGCAACAATTCCCAAGATGATTGTATCATAGGATCATAAATTTAGAACTGGCAGGAATCTAAGAGCAGTCCCTTTTCTTTATTCTTGAGGATACTGAGGCTGCACATGCTAGGTGATTTACCTAAAGCTGCATAGATCGTGACAATGGCAAGAGTCAAGAGCTAAGAGTCTATAACTTCAAAGCCACTGTGTATTTTGTTGCACAATATCACACACCTGCCTTTCTCCAAATTGTTTAAATTTTTTTTAAATTCAGAACTTGGAGCTTTTCATTTATTACTTTTCCTTTATATTTGTATACATTCTGGATAAGAAAGAGTTTTCTGCAATTTATTTTAAGAAATGGTGCTATATTTAAACAAATCAGTTTTTATTTTATTTCTCTTTCTACACATTCAGGAATTGTGTACTTAAATGTCATACTTCCTTTTTCATTCACATATTCTAATATGTTATGTTGGACCACTGCTTCTACTTTGTTTTTAAATTTGTACTGAATTCTGATGTCATGGCACAGCTGTTCCTTTGAATATGGGTAACAACAATAATGTCTCTTTTCTCTCCTTTAGCCTCTCACAGTGACAGCCCCATCTTTAACCATTGCAGAGAATATGGCTGACTTAATAGATGGATATTGCCGACTAGTTAATGGAGCCACACAGTCTTTTATCATTAGACCCCAGAAAGGTACAGTGCCACATCTATTTTGTTACGTATTTTTCTTTGCTTTATTTGTGCCAGCAGATTTTCAGGAGGTTTTAGCCTTTTAAAAGATGCCTAGGTAAGGTACAAAATTTGGAAGTCATAATTCAACATAGCTTTAGCCAGTATTCTTTATCAGCAAAGGACATACAAATACTTGAGACACATGAGGAAGATTGAGGAGATGTTAAAGTTATGAAGAAAATCATTTTTTATTCTACTTAGTAAATAAGGGTTTGATGAGTAAATATATAATATAGGCAACTGAAAGAAATATCAAGACAGAAACTGGTGGTTCTTATTCTTCAGAAAGCTCTGTGTTTTGATGTACCAATTTAATATATTTTCTGTAATGTTATTGATTATATGTTTGTAAAAGTCTATATTTAAACCTTGTATTAGAGCTAGAATTATGGTAATTAATTTTAAAATGAATTCTATTCTGGGATTTTAGATTGTTTAAGAAAAGTGCTTCATTTACTAAGAGCACTATTGAAGTGGAAGCTGTTATTCTCATTTAATAAATAATTTTACATTATTTTTCTCCTGACAGTATTTCAGGACACAAAAGAATAATGCATAAAATTTCATATAGGATGATGGCTCATAGGTACTTCTTCCCTTGCACTCCCATCTGCAACCATATTTCTAGTCCTTAGTCAACTTTCTATCACCTCCTTCTGTATAAGATAACCTCCAGAGTCCTTTCTATTTTCTGATCCCTAGCTTCATTTACACTTTTCTACTCTTTGTTCCTTTTTTCTGCTTCCTTTATGGCCTTAGGATAAAATAAGAATTGCTATTTGACATGTAAAGTTTTCCAGTCTGGCTTCAGCTTATCTCTTCAGACAGATCTCACATCATCCTTCATGCTCTCTGAATTACAGCTAAACTTATCTGCTAGGTGTTCACAATACATTACTTAACATTACATCCACCTCCATACCTTTGCATACATTATCGCTCATTCCTGAAACATCGTTCCTTCTCATCTTCATTTCTTAGAATCTCTTCCTCTCTTCAAGACTCTAATATTTCTTCCTTAAAAAAGACATGCCTAATTCTTCCCAGTTTATAATAACTTGTAAATAAGTTTATATTTGTTTTATACAACAAATACTCACATTTATATCTACCTACATATGTATATAGGTATGTATACATATGTATATATAATATGTTGTATGTTTAGCTATGTACATGTTATAGTCCTCCAGAAAAAGGTGAGTTGACAAATATGGAATGGATAGAGGAGCTAGTTGTATTGTAACTATCTATACTTTTTAGTATACTTTTTTTTTTCTTTTTGCTGAGGCAGCTGGGGTTAAGTGACTTGCTTAGAGTCACACAGCTAGGAAGTGTTAAGTGTCTGAGACCAGATTTGAACTCAGGTCCTCCCGACTTCAGGGCTGGTACTTTTTAGTATAGATTCTTTTTTCTAAAGGAAAAAAAAGGCATCTAGCTTGGGGGGGTTGGGGGATGGGGTGGAGAAGTGTGTGTGTGTGGTTTTCAGAATATTTTTACATTCATTATTTCATTGTCTCATAGTAACCCCATTAAGAAATTAGCATAAATATAATTCTTGGCTGCTGGTTCCAAACCAGACCATCTCCTTTCAAAATATTACCTGATTTAGTAAAATGCCTGGCAAATAGTAATTTTTAAAAATTAATTCATCTTCCTATTTTATACTTGAAGTGTAGATAAAAGGTGTTCTCATGGTAAGAAATAAAATCCAAATGAGATCAGAAAGACTTATCTACCTCTGTGGGCTCTGCTGTTGATCTGATGAGTTAGCTTTGATGCTCAAGATTCCCTGTTAAAGATAAAGTGTCTTGGTGCATATTTTAAGCAAATGTGTTGAGCCTCCTAGAATTTACTGTGTAAATCGAAACTTCAAAATGACATTAAATTAGATAAGTATTCCATTTTGTAGAATCCTGTCAAGATCATTGAACTTGGACTCAAACCTCTTCAGTCCTGCTTATTGGAATGCTTACTAATCTTGTGACCTTGTGCAGAACTTCCCTTCTGAATCTTGGTTCCTGCCTTTGTAAATAACAGAGAAAATTGTTGGTCTTACTTGTTTTCTGAATTGGCTGTAAGGATCACATGCTGCCCTTTCCAGATATTCCCATACCTACTGCTTTAATTCAGGCTTTCCTCACTTCTTTCAACTATTGCAACAGTCTCTTGGTTGTTCTTCTTGCCTAAAGTCTCACCCCAGTTATGTTCATCCTACACGTGACATCTTATTGCCCGTTGGAAAATATATAAAAATAAACTTCTATTTAGCTTTTAAAATTAGAAACAACCTGACCTAACCTATCTTTTCAGTCTTATTGTTCATAACTCAGACTCTGCGATTCAGCTAAAATATCCTTCTTTCCGTTCCTCATTAACATCTTAGTCAGCAAACTTTTATTTAAGTACCTGCTATGTACCAGCATCTGTGTTTAGTCCTAAAGGTACAAAGAAAGGCAAAAACAGGCCTTGCCATTAAGGAGGTTGTATTCTAATGGGGGAGAAGCATGTAAACGAAATGAATGAGAAGCACTCTTAAAGGAGAAAGCATTGAACAGCAGGAAATATTTGGAAAGGCATTTTGCAAAAATTTAGAATCTGACCTAAGTCTTGATTGAAGCCAAGGAAACATAGTGGTGAAGGGACAGAGTATTCTAGGAATAATGGACAGCCAGCATAAAGGAAAAGAGATTGAAGATGGTGTGTTATGTTTTAGGAACTGCAAATAGAGCAATATAGTTAGATTTAAGAGTATATGACGCAGAATAACATGTAAGAAAACAGGACTTATAAAAAGGCAGAATGATAAAGAGCATTAGTGCCAAACCAAATTTTATATTTAATGAAAGAAACCTACCTTTAGGTAAATCACCTTGGCTGTGATTGGAGAAAAGAAAGATTTTAGGCAGGGAGACTAGTTAAAGCAGGTTGTAAATAAGAAGAGCCTGTGAACCAAGGTTGTGATATATAAATGGAGAGATAGTTGTACAGTATGAGTTAGAGTAAGGTATCAAGGATAGCACTTATGCTGTGATCTTGATCCTGTGGCTGATGCTGTGACAATGAGAGTGTACCTGACAGGATGGGGAAATCAGAAGAGAGAATTTGGGGGGAGGGATGAATAATGAGTGCCATTTTAAATGTGATCTATTTGAAATGCCCACTGGATGAAGAGTTTGAGATATCCAAAGGACTTTGCTTGGTGTGAGACTAGTTCTAGTGTTAGAGATACATACACATATATATCAAATTAGTGAACATGACATGGATGAAGATCCAACAAAGGAGATAGTTGTAGTTGGACAAAAAGCATGAAATGTTGACAGCTTTTTAAGGAGTTTGGCTGAGGAAGAGAAGAGATATGTAATGATATATATATAATTTATAATGATAGCTTTTTTTTTTTTTTTTTTTTTTTTGCTTTTTGCTGAGGGAATTGGGGTTAAGTGACTTGCCCAGGGTCACACAGCTAGGGAATGTTAAATGTCTGAGACCAGATTTGAACTCAGGTCCTCCTGACTTCAGGGCTGGTGCTCTAACCACTGCGCCACCTAGCTGCCCCTATAGTGATAGCTTATAAGGATGATAGTATCTAATGAAAGTTTTTTTTTAAGACTGGAGAGAGAGGGTAAAGTTTAAATTGAAAAAAGTGAAGAAAAAGAGCAGTTTGCTGGAAAAGATGGTATAGGTAGAATTGTTACCATATAACTGTTAATAATAGGTTTGATCATTCTTTTTATTCTCTTTTTTAAAAAGCATGTGTTACTCATCAGTCAGGCACTATATCACGGCCAAATGTAAAAAGACCACTGAAATGGTTACTATTCTCAAGGTGCTTAATTTCCATCAGGTTAGATAACATATACACAATGTACAAAATTTGCAGTGGCACTTGCAATTAGGACAATTAGAAAAGGCTTTGGTGCAGGCAATGCTTGATCTAAGTTTTGAAGGAAATAAGGATTCTTGAGACAGAGAACATTCCAGGGATTAGGAACAGGCACAAAAATGGAAGAATGAATGCTATGTATGAGGAATAGCAAAAAGGCCAGAATGGTTGGACCATCAAACATGGGAAAAGAGTAATAAAACTAGTAATGCAGATAGTAGCCAGGTTGTGAAATGCTTTAAAAGCCAAACATTAGTGTTTATATTTTACCCTAAAGGCATTTGGGAACCCCTGGAGTTTATTGGATAGGAAAGTACCAGTACCATGTTAGGATTTGTGCTTATGGAAAAACACTTTGGCCTCTATATGAAGAGTTAAATTAAGTGTGAAGGAATTTGAGTCAAGCAGAAGTTAAGTGGGATGAGGAGCTTTAAGATTCCTTTCATTTAATTGATATGAGCAAACGTTTTTTGATTAAATTACTTAAGAGCTCTTTCAAAATGGTATATCTTTCATTACTGATTTTGCTTAAAGTTTAATGAATATAAAATATTTATACCTTTTTTCTCACTCAGGGCAATGAGTTCTTGAATTCCTTCAATGTATAAAACACTTTAAAAAATGTATTGCATTAATCTATTGAGGAAAGAATCTAGGGATGACACTTATATAGAAATAAATCATCCTTCTGTTGTTGCTAGCATAGAAGCAATGCCTAAATCAAGGCATCCCACCAATTAGTGTATGTAATACCATTATGTTTCCTAGGATAATTCATGCTACCTGGCCAATTCTTAGTAAATTTTCTTGAAGAGGTTTGACAGTATTTGTCCTAAGTGAGAAAGTTATATTAGAAATATAAATCCCATTATTTTATTTTTGAATCAGAAGGTTGAATGTTTATTCTGTTGGCAAGATTTTTGTGTGTGTGTAGAAAATATATCAATTAGTATTATTCTTAAATTTCTACTTGTATTAAGTAAATTATTTTATCAAATCACATTTCAGTTATACAGCCAGTGATGGCTAGCATATAATCTCAGTGATATTATCCTGTTTTGATGATCTCACATAGCCAGACTATTTTTTCTTTATCATAATATTTGTCTAATATAATAAGGATTAGAAGAATCATTAAATATTGAGTGGAAACAATGAGCCAGTTTTTTTTCTGAAAGACAGCTTTTAAATTTTAGAACAAACTGGATTTCAGATTTTTGCACTATTTGCTTCATAGAGTTGCTTTGGAAAAAAATATTTTATGAGCATTATAAATAAATAATGAAACAAATATAAAATGAAAAAAATAAAATAAGTCAAATAAATGTTATTTGTATATTGTACACTTATAGAAATAGAACTTGTTTGTAATTAATTTTAATGTTTCTTTGCATTGTCCCTTTGAATTAAGAGTACTTTCAAAATAATGAGGTTAGACAGTTAAAATTAAAGAGCTATGAAAGTTGACCATAAGATAAAATAGCTCAAAGTAAGTAATGATATTTTTAGAAGTGGTCTTACTAAAATTTGGCATATAGCTAATGTTAACTTGTAACATTGTAGACATTAAAAGTTGGTCTTTGTCAGAAAAAAATATTAAAAAGATAATTTTGTGTACTTACCTCCTCTCTATTATTTGCTTGCTTGTTTTTGTTTTGCAGAAGGTGAACGAGCCTTACCATCGATACCAAAGTAAGTACTATTTCAGTCATTTATTTATGGTTTTTCAAGGTCTGTAATTGGCATCAAAATGATTGACTAAACTTTTTTTTAATCCCTACAAGGTATGGTTTTAAGTACACTAAAACCATCATGTCCAAAATGGAATGCATTTTCTTCCTTTCAACCTACTCATCTCCCAAACTTTCCTCTTTCTAAGAAGAAAATATATTCATCCTTCTACTTGCTCAGGTTTGAAAGCTAGAGCAATCCTCAACTATCAACTGACCCTTATATTTTACCTTTCTATTGTAGTTGCCAAGTCTTTTCATTTCAAACTCTACAATATCCATCACATTCATACTTTCCCTCCCACTGACTTTTCCTCAGAATTTCTTTTTGCCTAGACTATTACAAAAGCCACAGCATTTATTTTCATATTTCCAGTCTTTTCCTCTATAGACAACTGCCAAAATAAAGTACAGTTTGGACCATGATGCTCTATTTAACAAGAATTGGCTTTATATAATATTATTATTTTACATGGAGTTTGCAAAATATTAAAACCTCCACATCTTTTTTTTTAAATATCTATTCTCTAGCCATGACTTATCCATCTTGTACTTTTGAAGTTGATATTTTTTGACACAAATACAAGATTTTGAATTTATCTTTATTAAATTTGTATGTTATTCAGTTTGGCCTAGTATCATCTGAAAATTTAACAAGTATAACTTTCCTGCCTTGGTACAAGTCACGCAAAAGAAATGTTAAATAATATGGAGCACTCTGTATATAGATGATTGCATTCCTTTAAATTCTGCTTCTAGGAAAGTCTGATGGAATGCTTGAGCTTGGGAGTTTTTAGCTTCATGAGAGCTGAAGCTGAGCTGGTATTAACACTAAGTGCAGTGCCAGTAGAGTGAGCATGAGGGAAAGTGAAGCTAGCAAGCTGCCAAAGGAGAAGGAGAATAAGAACATATAAAAGCTTGTGTGCTCATCCACAGTTGTATCTGGTCTGGAAGTAGTCAATGAACTTAGAAAATCTTGGGCAAAATCAGGAGACTTAATCTCAAAATAATTAAATGAATGCACAAATTAATGCACAATAAAGGGCAAAGCATGAATGAGTAAGATATTCCTGTGAACACATTTTAAGTTAACATTTAACCATTAATGAATGTTTTTAGTTGCAACCATTGTTTGAGTTTCAAATGAAAATATACTATTTATAATCATCACGTCCTTTTCTAGATGTTGACTGATAATATTCTATAAATTTTCCAAAAATTGAAATTAAGCTCACTGTCCTCTGATCCATAGACCTCATGTTCTTGCTTTAAAAGAAAAAATCAGGTTATTTATACTCTCTTATCTTGTAGTACTTCTCCCTTATATCCTAAATTTTTCAATTATTACAATGATTCCGTAGTCATATTTGAAAGTTCTTTCAGTGCTCGTTCATATACTGTGATTCACTTAGGCCAGGTGAACTGATTATACCAAAGGCAGCTAGATGCTCTCTCTCTTTTTTTTTTTTTTTTAATAATTTTACTAATGCCTTTTGGGTTTTATATTATTTGAATTTTTTCCAATATCACTCCAGTTTTCTTCTGCAAGAATCATCCCATATAACAATACTATATTTTATAGAAAAAAAAATCCAGCAAAACTAATTGATGCATGGGAAAAGTCTGAAAATAGGAATAATACCTATGTTCCCCAGTCCATGAACATCTGCTTTATTTCCAATTCTTTGCTATTACCAAAAAAAAGTGCTGTTATAAATATTTCAGCATGTAGACATTTTACTCATTTTTCATAATTCCAGATTGCTTTCCAAAAAGGCAATTAATGCTGATTCACAGTTCTACCAACATCATACCTTCTCATGATCCCCAACACTGACTTTTCCCTTCTTTTGTCACACTAATGCCTGTGGTGTAAAGTGAAATCTGGATTGTTTTGATTTGCATTTCTCTTATTATTAGTGATCTGGAGCATTCTTTCATTTGACTGGTAGTTTGTGACTTTTGTTTTCAAGAACTTTTTGTTTTGTTTTAAGAAACTTTGTTGGGGGCATTGCATATATTTTTTCAATTGTTGGTATTAATACTGCCAACAATAATAATAATGGTACCTTTTATTTAAGGTTTATAAAAAAAAAGTATTTAAGAAACTTTTGTTTCTGGCCTTTGGTGATAACAATATTTCTGTCTACATATAGATATAGATAGATGGTTGTTAGTTGTATATATCATAGATATCAAAACCTTATCTTAAAATTTTAATATAAAGTTTTTTTCCCCTGTATAATTTTTTTCCTATTTCTACTTTCCCTCTTGTTCTAGAACTTTAGGTAGTTTTCCTTAATAATTTCTTGTAATATTATATCCAGTTTGTTTTTTGATCATATCTTTAATGTAGTCCAACAATTTTTATATTCTCTCTTTGATCTGTTCTTCAAATTAATTGGGTTTTTAAATAAGATATTTCAGATTCTTTTCTTTTTTTTTCTAGTTTTATTATCCTCTTGCCCAATTCTAGGTTTCCAGGATGAATTTTCTTCCTTAATATTTTGTACCTCTTTGCAATTGGTCAACTTCCTTTTTTATAATTTTCTTGGATTACTTTTATTTTTTCCTAATTTTTTCTTATATTTGATATTTGAATTCCTTTGTAAGTTCTTCCAGAAACTTTTTGGGGCTTGTGACCATTAGATACTACTCTTTGGGGTAGAAGTGACTTTTTTTTTATCTCACTCTCTTCCTTTGAATATGAACCCAGATCTTCTTTTACACTGAAGTAGCTATATTTTTTTTTGCTCACTCATTTTTATTTTTATTTTATTTTATTTTCAGCGGCTCATTATTGTAATAAGGTTTTGATCCTGAGTTGTAGGTAATGTTGCCCTAAGCTTTAGCTTTTCCTTATTGTTATTTTCTGAATTCTGTCTAGGGGCTCAATCTCAGGGACTCCTCTCCTGCCCAAAACTATGATTTGGGCCACTAGCCAAACTGTCCCCCAAAAATGTTCTTGCTCTCTGTAGTGCTGCACTTATCACTCCTCATCCAAAATCATAGCATAGGATCAACTCAAAATTACTTTTATTTTTGTAATCATTTTATATTTATCTGTGTACATATTTTTCCTTCTTTCCCTGCTTGCCCCCCTCTTCCACACATAAATTCTATAGTGTATCTTCTTTGAAAGCAGGGATTATCTACTTACTTTTTTTAAAAAAATTATTCCTAGTTCCTAACGAGTTTAGTGTGTTTGTGTATTATGTATGTGCAGCATTTAATGAATTCTTACTGAAAAATTGAATAAATGAATGGTGGTTAGACTGACTTCTACTTTATGTACATACTATAATTAAGAATGGATTGAATTGGGAATTTGTTGAGTTATATGAAAGAAATTTTGCTGGGGACATTGCATATATTTTTTCAGTTGTTGGTATTAACTGCCAACAATAATAATATGGTACTTTTTATTTAAGGTCTATAATTTCCTCATGAAAATTCAGGGAGGGAGGAAGTACAAATATTCGTGTTCCTTTTTTTGGAGGATCACAAAAAGTAGAGAGTAGCAAGAAATCACAGTAGTTTTCTAATCCAATCCATATATAAAAGGATTTCCCTCATACTAAATGCAATCAGTTATTATGTATTAAACACCAATTGTGAATAAAGCATTTTGTTATATATACACCCCAGACACAAAATTTAAAATGAAACATTCCATACTTTTGAGAAAAGTAAAATGTAGATAAATAAATACACGCATTAAGTACAAGAGAAGAGGCAATAGCGCCTAGAAGATAAGGGACAATCTCATGTAGGTGGATAAGTTGAGCTTATTTTATTTATTATTTGCCTAATTTTAGGCAACTGTGGTTATAGAAGATGGAACTTTGTGTGTGAGGAACAGCCAAAATGCTTGTTTATCTGGAACATAGACTTTAGGAAGAGTGATACTATATAAAAATGGAAGGATGTTTTCAAGACAGATGTTGAACAGTTGTTGAAGTTGAAAAGAAATATCTACTACATAATTAGGTGGTCTAGTAAGTAGAATACCAGACCTGGAGTCCAGAAGACCCAATATCAAATTTGGCCTTATCCACTTACTGGCTATGTGGCACTGGGCAAATAAGATAACCTCTGCCTGCCTTAGTTTTCTCATCTGTAAAATGAGGATAATAACAACACATTTCCTAGAATTGTGAGGATTAAAAAACCTCCAATTAGATAATCCAGAGATTATATCTAACATACTTAGATCATTGCCTGGTAGTATATAAATGTTAGCTATTCCTATTAGCTCTTAGAGATAATTAGGAGCAACTGGAGTTTGTTTGGTTTTGTTATTATTGTTTTGGTGTAGAGTTTTGTTTTTGTTTTTGTTTTTTACAGAATGATGTGGTATGACCTGTTTGAAAAAATGTCACTTTGGTAGTTGTATGGGATGGGATTGGAGAAAAACATGAGGCAAGGAGACTTTTACATTAGTCCAGGACATCATCAATTAAGACCTGATAAGTACAGAGAAGGGAAGATATATGAGACATTGTTTAAATAGAATCATGTAATCGTAGAACCCTAAGTCTAGAGTTCAGAGACTTGGCCTATTCATTTCACAGACAGGACAAAACTAAGTCACCAGTGCTTTCTCCAGACTCAGAGAACTCGGCAATCCCTGTTCCATTCCAATCTACTCCCTTCCCGAGAGTTATGCAGTAGATGTTGTTCCTCTGCTACTCAAATGTTCAGGGAATGAACCCATATCATACTCCCAGTAAGATGGAAACTTACCTGGGCCCTGCCATTTTTTTCTTCCATTATGTCCTCTAGACCAGGGCTTCTTAAACTTTTTCCACTTTTGACCTCTTTTTACCTGAGAAATTTTTACATGATCTTGGGTATATAGATCTATAAAGTAGGTATATAAATCATACATTCACTAATAATAAATCATAATTTCACAAGACCCCATATGAGGCTGTGAATCACAGGTTAAGAAGCTATGCTCTAGACACTTGGGCCTCTCCATCCACCCCGCTCCTAATTCCTTAGGACTTATCAGGCCATTCCATCTACCCTTCAGATGAACTCTCCTATATGTATTATCTCTCTCCTCTCTTCCCATTACAAGGTGAAACCCTTTGAGACTAGGAATGTCTTGTCTTTCTGTTTGTATCCACAGTGTTTAGTGCTTTGCAAAGACTTGAAATACATATTTTCTTTTTTTTTTATTTGCATAAGGGATGAGAGAGTGAAAGGAATCAAGAATGATTAAGTTTGCAAACTACTATAGCTAGAAGAATGGTGGAGTCATCAACAAAAAGTAGAGGAATTGGGAACAAGTGTGTATTTAGTAGGAAAGATAATGAGTTCCTCTTTAGACATTCAAGGATATCCAGTTGAAAATGTCTAATGTAGATAATAAGTACAAGATGAAAGCTCCAGAGGGACGAGAGTTGCATGTAAAGTAATGAAAGTCCTTCATATCAGTGTCATCAAACTCAGATAGAAATACAGGTCACTAAACACACCTTATGATCCATGTGGTCCATGAATTGACTTAGAAAACCACACATCTTTTAGTATTTTTTATTACTACATCAGCATATTACAATCAGATAATAACTATGTATTAATCTAGTTTGGGTCATACTCAGGAATATTTGTGGACTACATGTTTAACATCATTAAATTATACAGAAATAACTAGACCCTTAGAAATGAGGAGAGAAGAAAAGAAGCTTGAAAAGAATCTGGATGTCCTCAGCAAATGAGGATCAACAGGGAGGTATAGTGATTTCTCCAAATCACATTTTTTTTAAGTTTTCAAGTAACAGGGACCCTCCTAATGGTTAGGAAATTATCTGTGATGTGAAATCTGAATTCTCTCTTTGAAACTCCTACTTATTAGTTAATAGTTCTATGTGAAGCACAAGTCTAACCTCTTTTCCCCTGGATAGCCTTTCAAATACTTGAAGGCAACACAGTGTCTGAAACAGTGAGCTCCTAATAATTAGTGCTCTTTCTCTGTCGATATCATTCCTCTCCCACCCCACTCTTCCAATTCTAATTCCCTCATTGATCTTCACAAAGCAAACACCAAAGGCCTTTCCCCCTCCTTGTCGTTCCACTGCACACTCTCCAGCTTACCATGTTCTTAAACTGTGCCTTCCAGAAGTCAGCACAGCCGGGTAGAGTACAATATAATCTTATTGCTTGAAATTTTGTAGCCAGCCAAGTCACTGATGAAACAGTTAACATGTTAAACGTGGGGCCAACCACAGATGAGAAAACTGAAGTGTGGAGGTTGTCATTCACCCACCATCACTAATAAATATGTGAGCTAGGGTTTAGACCCAGATATCCTGATTTGAAGTCTAGCCTTCAGTTAAAAGATACCATTCAAGGGATACAGCATAATAGCAGTGTGACACTTTGCTCTCTGAACTTTCAGTTTCCTCATCTGTAGAATGGGATAATAATATGTGTATAATACCTTATAAGATTGTTACAATCAATGCACTTAATAAACCTTAAAGTTTTATTAATATTGGATGGATGGTTTGAAAATATTATAATCTAGGCATTAAAAGTCATCCAATCCAAACCCACCTAATTTTACAGATGAGAAAGCTGAAGTTACATGATTTGCCCAAGAATAATAATAAATTTGGCACCAGAATTCAGTCACAACTTATCTGACTCCAAATCTATCATATTTTACATAAAATAAAATTATTTGAAGTCTAGAGTTTTGCTTTATTTTTTTTTCAATTTTTTTTTTTTTTTTTTTAGTTTTTGTTTTTAAAGAAAATATGGCCACAGGTTAATTTTAGTTTGGGGTAGCTTTTGTTGAATATTTCAGTCAGTGCTTTAAAATCATGTTCTTTTTTCCAACCCAGTCCTTCTCATATATGTTCAGTTTTATAACAAATGAATGTTTTTTTTTTTTAATTTCTTGTGCAAAATACCTATAATTCTAGAAATGAGGTTTTCAGCATCAGTGTTATACATCTGGAAACATTTCCTTTTTATAGTTCAATTTCCATCTTGCAATTGAAGATTATTAATCCAATTTGGCTTTCTTCATTTAAAAAGAAAACAATGATTTAGAATATTAAATATTAGAATTGCCATTGTATTACAGTAGAGGAAAAGAGGGGGGATAGGGGGAGAATGAGTGAATCTTACTCTCATCTGAAGACTCAAAGAGGAAATAACATACACACTCAATATGAGTATAGAAATCTATTTTATTCTGCAGCAGAATTGGAAAGGATTGGGATATGGAAAGGAGAAGTAAGTGGTCAGTAGCAAAACACTTTTGAAGATAGGCCTGGATGAAAGGAGAGAGAGAATAGAATAAATGGGAGTAAATAAAATTAGCAATAGTAATTGTAAAAAGAATTTTGAAGCAAGTTTCTCCAATATGGCCTTATTTCTCAAGTATAGAGGGAACTGAATCAAATTTATAAAAAACAAGAGTCATGTCCCAAATGACAAATTATCAAAAGATATGATCTTTGCCCAAAGGGCTATAAATTCATGCAGATCCAATGCCAAAAGAGATTTTTAGAAGAGGGGGGAAGAACCTACATATACAAAAAACATTTTATAGCAGCTCTCTTCTCAGGGCAAGCAGTTGGAAATTAAGGGGATGCCCATCAGTTGGGGAATGGCTGAATAAATTGTAGTGTATGATTTTCATGGAATATTGTTATTCTTTGGGAAGTGATGAGCAGAATGCTCTTGGGGAAAAAAACTTGGGAAATCCTCCATAAACTTCAAGCAAAGTGAAATGTACTGTATAAAAAGTTATAGCAGTGTTCTGGGATAACCAGCTGTAAATGACTTGGCTATTATAAGTAGTACAATGATCCACAATTACTCTGAAGAACTTACGGTGAAAAATCCTATTCATCCCAAGAGAAGCTGATAGTGTTTGAATACAAATTGAATCATATGCTCTTTTGTTTTATTTTATTTTTCTTGAGTGGTTTTTTTTTTATTAGGGATGCTATGTTTTCTTTTACAACATTACTTTTATGGAAATGTTTTGCACAATTTCACATGTGGTTTCTTAATGGGGTCTGGGGGTGGGGATAAGGGAGAGAATCTGGAACCCAAAAGTTTTTTTTAAAAAAAGGAAAATAAATTGTTTTAAATGTAACTGGGGAAAATATTAAAATTGATTTTTTTAATTCAAAAAAATTGCCATTGTCAATTCTCATGATTTTTCATTCTCTGATTTAAAAAAAAAAATTGTGAAAGGTTAACAGCCTATGTAAAGCAGAAAATTCTGTTCCCTTTTTGATTTTTAACAATCAAATGTTTTTTATTGCTTTTTTTTAATTTGGAATAAAAAATTGGCAACATGAATTCATACATTTTTTTAAATTTAAAATGTATCAGACTTGAGAATGCTTACTCTTCAGTAATGTTTCTAACTTTATATTAGCTAGCATAGTTAAAATTGTCCAGTTTTGCTTTAAATCATTGTTAGTATATTGTTACAGAATTTTTTAATTTCGTCGAAATGTACATTATTTAACTTAAGATTTATGAATTGTACCATTTAAATATTATGTAAGTTTGAATCTTAAACACTTTTGCCTGATGTTTTTTTGTTTGTTTGTTTGTTTTTGTTGTTGAGGCAATTGGGGTTAAGTGACTTGCCCAGGGTCACACAGCTAGGAAGTGTTAAGTGTCTGAGACCAGATTTGAACTCAGGTCTTCCTGGCTTCAGGGCTGGTGCTCTATCCACTGCGCCACCTAGCTACCCCAACTCATAGTTTTTTAGTTAACTTTTAAGAACTAAATATTTTTAAGCACTCAAGTTTTAATTACTCAGGTGATCTTGAGTGGTAGAATCCAATTTTTCTTTCCCCTTATAATATCCTCCCCTATATAATTTCAAATCCATGAAAAATGGATCAATCCTGCTAATTACTGTATGTTCCCTGTTAGAATGAATTCACAGTCTGTTTGACTGTGAAGGATGTACAACATTCAAAGATTTGAAACTCTTTTTTACAGGCTAGCCAACAATGAGAAGCAAGGAGTAAGGACACATACAGTCTCTGTATCAGGTAAGGGTCAATACTATAAACCTTGTTAATCAATTCAATAGATAATTATCCAATTGAGTACTGCTGTGGTGTTACACATTGTTATATTCTGCCTTCAAATCTGATGAGTTTGGCCAATATACTTTTTTAACCAAAGCAGTGTGAGTGTGATTGAAAATTTGAAAAAAAGAAAATTCTGTGCAAATCAGAAGTGTTTTTCTAGTTGAAAGTTAGACTAACCATTTTGATTTAGCTAACATTTGAGCCAGAAATCATGGCTAAAGCAGATAAGAAATAAGTAAAATAGTGTTATTGTTTTCTGAAGAAGAGGAAGCAAGCTGCTCAATTCCTATTCTACTTCCATTTTCTTTGACAAGGAGAATGACTTTTTTAGTAGAAATGACAGAACAAAAATGATTGGTGGGAGCACATCTAGCATAAGTAAGGAAATAGTCTGAGAGTACTTTTCTGCCCTGTTGAATTCAGATTACCTTGCCTGAAGAGCTACATTTCTTTGTACTAAAAGGAAGGTGACCATGATTGCTGAAACGTTGTCTGTAATATTGGAAACATTATGAAAAATGGGGATAGTACCATGAGATTTGAGGACAAATGTCCTAATTTCAATAAAAATTATAAACTTACCCCCCCCCGCCCCAAATCTCATGTTTCATGCAGTATTTCATACCGTGAACTCAAAAAACTCAGCTTCAAAAAAGCTGAGATGGAAAAAGGTTTCTTTGTTATATCTCTTCTTTGGTACCAAATTTGTTCATTATAATTTAGCGATACTCAGTTTTGCTTGTTTTGTGATGGTTTTTTTTCCATATATTTTGATTTGTTGGGGTCATTTTGTATATTATTTTCTACCTCTGCTTATTTGAATGGCATCATTTAATAAAAATCTTTGCATGTTTCTCTGTACTCATATTTGTGCATTTTTATTGCACTAAAATAGTCCATTACATTTATGTGCCACAGTTTGTTCAGCCATTCCCCAATTGATTGGTATCTCCTTTCTTTCAATTATTTCCAATCCCAAAAAGTGCTCTTTTGGTTTATTTAGAGCCTTTCCAGCAATGGTCTTAGGGTAAAGGGTTTGAGAAAGCAGTGAAATCTTTTTTCAAAGAATATGGACAGTTTAATTATTTTATTAGCATAATTCCAGATTCCTCTCCAGAATGATTTTACTCTAGTTGACAACTTTACCAAAAATGCATTCTTACACCCGTCTTTTCTCACCTCTCTCCAACATTAACTATTCCTTGTCTTTTTCAATATTTTTCGGTTGTATGAAGTGAAATCTCGGGATTGTTTTTATTTATATTTCTCATACTATTAATTATGTTAATAATTTGCCATTTTTACTTTGAGAATTGTTTCTTTCCTTATCTACTGAAGAATGGCTTTTGTCTCGCATTTATTTTATTTTCTTGTCTCTTAGATATTAAACCTGTTATTTTATCTTTTGTAATTGCATCTGTCTCTTGTTTGGTTAAGAATGTATGCCCTACTCATAATTTGATATGTCATGGTATTTAAAATTCAAGTTACATATTAATTTTTATTTTAAAATATAGCATAAGATGTTGCTATAAGGTACATGGCTTTCCAGTTTTCCCAACGGCTCTTATCATGTCAGGAGTTCTTTGCTAGGTAATTTGTGGTTTGGGATTTATTCTACATTGGGTTATTGAATTCAATTATTTCTGATTCATGTATAGTCTGTTCCCTCTTTCTGCTTTTATATTTTTAACCTAAACTCGATGGTTTTAATGATTGCTACTTTAAAATGATGTTAGTATAGTATGGACGTATAGAAATGTCCCTTGCTTACCCTCTCATTTTTCTTTTTCACTTGTTTTCTAAATCATTTGTTACCAAAAATAAATTTCTTTATAACTTTATCTAGCTCTGTAAAGTAATTCTTTGATAGTTTTGATTGGTATGGTTTTGAATCAGTAAATTAACCCTGCTTGTGGTGTCATTTTTCTTGTTTTCATGACCCAAAGTCATTTCCTTTAAAAAAAAATTACTAAACTCAGGAAGGGAAATTCTATGGATACAGTGAAATGTTTGCAAAGTTTTTGATGATTTTAAAAAAAAATCTCTTTTTTTTCATGAGTTCTTGTGGAGATGAAAAATATAGACCAGACAATAGGATTAGAGCATTAGTTAGAGCAAGTAAAGACTAATTGACTTGAAGTATTCAAAAGAGTAGTTGTTAACATACTTTTAATGTGGCAAAATGTCTGTAGTGGAGTACCTTATGGATCTGTGTTTTACCCTGTGCTGTTTACTATTTTTACCAGTTATTTAGTTAAAGGCATCTTCATCAAATTTGTACATGACACAAAGCTGGGAGGATAGCCATTGCTGGACAGTAGGATCCAAAACAAGTTGACAGGCTAGATCACTGAACAAAATCTAATAAAAGGGAACTTAATAGAGAAGAGCATAATCAGTCAGTAACAATAATTGTACAAGTACCAATTGTAAATGATTTACCTATTCTCAGCAATACAATTATCCAAAGACAGTTCCAAAGAATTTATGATGAAAAATGCTTTCTATTTCTAATGAAAGAATTGATGAAATCTGAATGCAGATCAAAGCATACTTTTTTTTTTAACTTTATTTTTCTTGGGAGGGAGTGTTTGGGGGGAAGGGGTCTGTGTTTTCTTTTGCAGCATGACTAATATGGAAAATATGTATTACATGACTGTTCATGTATAATCCATATCAATGTGCTTGCCTTCTCCATGAGGAAGGAAGTAAGGAAGGGACATAATTTAGGAACCCAACATTTAAAAAAAAAAAAAAGATGTTAAAAAAATTTTACATAGTATTGGAAATAATATTTTTAAATGTTTACTAGGGAAGAAAGAAAGAAAAGAAAACTTGATAAATTGGATACTATCTGAAAGATAACAAGATCGACAAAAGGCTTTGAAACCATGTTATATGAGGATTGGTTAAAGAAACAGGAGTGTTTAGCCCAGAGAAATGAAGTCTTAGAAACATATACCACTCTGAGCCTTTCCAATCAAAGCTGTGGTTTTTCCAGTAGCAATGTATGCCTGTGAGAGTTGGTCTGTAAAGAAAGCCAAGATGACATTTGTAAATTGTAATGTTGAAGAAGACTTTTGAGAGTCTTTTGGACAACAAAGAGATCAAATCAGTCAGTAGCTAAAGAAATTAATTCAGACTATTCCTTGAAAGGTCAGATACTGAAGCTGAAGCTTAAATAATTTGACCACATAATAAGACAGGACTTGATGTGAAAGACCTTGATGTTGGGAAAGAATAAAGGCAAAATAAAAGGAAGCCATGGAGGATGAGATGGTTAGATGGTGTCATGGAAATAATGAACATTTACTTTGAGAGATAGTGGAGAATAGAAGAGCCTGGCATCCCATAGGTCATGAAGAATTAGACATAACAAAAGCAACAGAATAACACCCTCATTTCATCTTGCTTTTATCTGTTATATTCCCCATTTAGAATTGAAGATCTTCAAAGGCAGGAACTGTCATTCTTTCTTCTCCCTTTATATTTCTAGCATTTAATATAGTAAGCACTGAATAAATATTTGTTGATTTTCTGATAGCTGTCTAGACTATCATGTTGAAGAGTGATTCTGTGAACCACAAAAAACGACTGGTATATATTTCAAAGAAGCAAATTTAGGTCTGATATCAGAAAGAAAAATAAAGTTCCCAGTGATTAGAAGTGTTTCAAATAAATAAATTTCTTAGGGAGTTTATAAGTGAATTCACCCAGTTCAGGTGAATGCTTAAATGATCACTTATTAAATGTGTTATAAGTTGGGCAAGATAACTGCTAAAATCTCTTGCAACAATGAATTCCTTTAGTTATTAGTGAGTACTGCATAATTCTGCTGTCATTCTAAAAATCAACTTCTTAATGATGAGTACTAGGAACCTTTTCAATGACCTTTTCTGCTTTCTCCTTATCAATGACCCTACTTAGAAATCTTCATTTTACAACGAAGATTAAAAATACTATCAGGGGTTGTTAGAGCTGTCTTAAGATTTAAGAATAAAGCTAAAATCTTTTCTATGAAAATGAATTAAGTTAATAGTTTTTAATAATCGATTGAGCAATATTATTAGCACTGAGGTAGGCACAGAGATAGAAAAGACTTACTCCCTTTCCAGACAGATTTAAAATCTAGCTGTAAATAAGAAAGAAGAGTATCATACCATGTGAATTCCAAGGAAGATGAGATTACATCTACTTGTATGAACTGAGAAAGAGTGAAATAAAAAGAACTAGAAGGAAAAATTTGTACCATAATAGTATTGTAAAGACAAACAGCTCTGAAAAACTTAAAACTCTGATCAATATAATGACCAACTAAAATTCCATAGGATCACCACAAACTTTGGATCCAGAGATACTACATGATAAGACACTCTATTTCTTAGTTCTGTTAATACACGCACTCTCTTTTTCTTTGGCTGACATTAAGGCATTTCTATGCCTGAAATATTCTTCTTTTATCATCTCTACCTATTGGCTTTTCTGTCTTCATTCAAATCCCCAAGAAAAATCCTACTTTCTACAGAAAAAATTCCCAATTTTTAAAAATTCTGGTGCCTTCCCTCTTTTTATTTCCTATGTAAGCTGCATATATCTTATTTGTACATATTTCTTTGCTTTTTCTTTTCCCCTTAGATTGTTTTTCTTTTAAATACTATTTTATTTTTTCAAAATAAGCACAGATAGTTTTTAATATTGATCCTTGAAAAACCTTATGTTCCAAATTTTCTTCTTTTCTCTCACCCTCCCCTGGACAGCAAGTAATCCAGTATAAGTTAAACATGTATAGTTCTTTTAAATATATTTCTATATTTATCATGCTATGCAAGAAAAATCCAAAAAAAAAAAAGGAAGAAATGAGAAAGAAAAACAAGTAAACAATAAAAAGGTGAAAATGCTATGTATGATTCACATTCAGTTTCCATAATCCTCTCTCTGGATGCAGATGGCTCTTTCCATCACAAGTCTATTGGAGATGCCTTGAATCACCTCATTGTTGAAAAGAGCCAAATCTATCACAGTTGATCATTGTATATTGTTGTTGCTATATACAGTGTTGTCTTGGCTCTACTCATCTCACTTAGCATCAGTTCATATAAGTCTCTCCAGGCTTCTCTGAAATCATCCTGCTTATTATTTCTTATAGAACAATAATATTCTATAACATTCATATACCATAAGTTATTCAGCCATTTTCCAACTGATGGGCATTCACTCAATTTCTAGTTCCTTGCCACCACAAAAAGGGCTACTACAAACATTTTTGCACATGTGGGTTCTTTTTCCTTTTTAATGATTTTTTTTTTGGGATATAAGCCCAATAGAAACACTGCTGGATCAAAGGGTATGCACAGTTTGATGCCCTTTGGGCATAGTTCCAAGTTCCTCTTTAGAATGATTGGATCATTTCACACCTCCACCAACAATATATTGGTATCCCAGTTTTCCCACATCTCTAATATTTATCATTACCTTTTCCTGTCATCTTAACCAAGAAGTATGAAGGTAGTACCTTAGAGTTATCTTAATTCACATTTTTCTCTAATAGTGATTTAGACCATTTATTCACATGACTAGAAATGGCTTTAATTTCTTATCTGAAAATTGTCTGTTCATATCCTTTGAACATTTATCAATTGTTCCCCCTTACATTGTAAGCTTTATGAGGACACTGATTTTTTTTTTTTTTTTTTTACTTCCTCACTCCTTAGCACATGGTAGGTGCTTATTGACTGACTTCCCTCTTTTCACATGGTCATCAGTCTTGTTCAGGATTTCATCTACTCTCTCTTATACTATTTTTATAAACTCCTAATTATTCTCCTTTCTCAAGTTTTTATCCTCATAAACATACCCTCAACTTGTTTGCATAAATATTTCTAAGGCCTGAATCTTAACACCTCATTCCTTTACTAAGAAAACTTCTGTGACACCTTTTTTTCTTTAACATCAAATACAAACTCCTCTATTGAGTGCTTCAAGCCCTTCATAATATGCTCCAGACTATCTTTGGCCCTCTCTCTCTCTCTCTCTCTCTCTCTCTCTCTCTCTCTCTCTCTCTCTCTCTCTCTCTCTCTCTCTCTCTCTCTCTCTTTTTTTTTTTTGCTGAGGCAGTTGAGGTTAAGTGACTTGCCCAGGGTCACACAGCTAGGGAATGCTAAGTGTCTGAGACCAGATTTGAACTCAGGTCCTCCTGACTTCAGGGCTGGTGCTCTATCCACTGTGCCACCTAGCTGCCCCTCTTCTCTCTCTTTCACACTTTCTAAAGAGGCCTACTTACTACTTCTTTTTTCAAGATATGCTAACTCCCATCTCTAGGCATCTGAATAGGCTGCCCCCCGTGCCTGGAATCTACTGCAGCCTCACTTCTTAGAATATATAGCTTGCTTCCCTACCTTCTACATGAAGCCTTCCTGATTTCTCTAACAGCTAGTACTTCCTCCCCATCAAAATTACCTGTTATTTATATATCTATATGTGTTATTTCCTCTCAGTAGAATGGAAGTTTCTCAAGAGCTGGGACTGTTGTTTTTATTTTTGTATAGACAATGCCTGACATATAGCAGGCACTTAAGTAATTTTTATTTGACTAGATCATCTCATAGGTCCTTTCCAGCTCTAAATTTATGGTCTTTTGAATGGAAAGTAAAATGTTTATTCATTCAGTCATCTTTGATATAGATATGCTAAGTTGCAACAATTGTTGAGTGTTTTTAGATTCCCAGATGAAAGTTTCTATGTAAAGACAAACTTGAAGATTAATTGAATTTATTTTTCTTAGGATATCTTTGTGCCTTTTTTTTTTTTTTCATTTCAGACTAGGGGTTCTTTATTTGGGATATGTGAACTTTAAAAAAATTAATAACTATTTTTCATTATGATTTCCTTTGTAATCATATGTATTTTATTTTAAACTAAATTTCATTAAAAAAAAACATTATTCTGAAATGGATTCCATAGAGCACCAGACTTCCAGAAGAGTCCAGGACATTGAAAAATAATATGAATTGCATTTTTAGACCCTGTAGTTATAAGGCTCAAAAAAAATTAGTAATTGTTCATGTTCTAAAAAGCATACCACAAAATCATCTATGTGAACACCAAACTCCAGAAACAGAACATTATAACTAAAGAAATTTTCAAATCATGTAAACCAAAAAATTTATTTTACACATTGAGGAAGGTGAGATCTAGAGAGAGAAATTAACAAAGTTAGCAGAGGAGCCAGAGATCTGGAAAGTGATCCCTTACTGTTCTGGCTGCTGATTCCTATGATCACTACTTCTGGAGATACTGGACATGTTTAATTTGCTTTCTAGACCATTAACTTTACAGATTTCTTCTTGACCTCTTTAGCCACCTTATCCCAGTTGTGGGTACCCTTGCTTTCTTTACTTAGCTTCTCTTTATATATTGATTTTCTTCATTAGGATTAAGTTCCCATGCAGGTAGAGACTGTCTTATTTGCTTGTTTAACTCAGTGCCTCCCATATAGTAAAAAATAGAATAATCTCCCTCTATTCCCCACAATTAATTTATCCTTCCCTTAGTTATTTTTACATTTCAAGTATGTCAGGTCAGCATCATTCTTTGAGACTCTTATCTCCACTCTTGCCATCTGGTCAATCCAACTTCTTTAATAATTTTATGATATATTCCTTAGACCACTTCATACCTAAAGGTCAATGTTTGAAATATACTACATAATACCTTTTTATGTCTCATGTCTTTCTTCTTCTGAGTCACCTTCCTGATCACCTATAACTTCAAAGGATTGGGTAATTTAAAATTTGTTAAACCGACAAAATCACTGGAAATACATTTTATTAAGTAGAATTTACTTCTTGGTAGCCACTCAGCTTTGTTCTAAGTACTATACAATTTCCAAACATAGTCCAACTTAGTTTCATCCTTCTTTCCAATTCTGGGCCTAATTCATAATTATGATGTACCTCTTACAAATATATAGTCAGTGGGTAGACCATTGAACTGCGCATCATTGAACAAAAGGAAATTTTTTCCATTTAATTTTTATTATATTAGTTTTTAGGCCAGTATCCTGAGACATCATGGATCTCATGCATACTTTTTATTCTGTCATAGAATTTAAATAAGTGAAAGTATGTTAATATGTATATGGTTTTTTTTTTAAATATCATGAAGACAGCATCCCAGCCACACAGGGCTAAGTTCAAACAATAGAATGAGGTTTTTTCTAGTTCCCATAATTAAGATTTTCTCAAAAGATAGAATTTGGACTAGACATGTAATTGAAATGGAAAGGGAGCTGAACTAGCCCTACAGTTGAGTCATGAGGTGGAGCCAGTGTGGTTCACTCAGTTCCCACCATTAACTAGTTGCCATCCTAATCCCTTCAGTTTGCTCACAATGTATTTACTAATTAACTAGTGAACCAGTATGTTCTCTAGTACATATCATTATATAGGCATTAAACATTCTTCAACCACTCCTTTTTTTTCACGTTGATTTTCAGGCCATTCTCTTTTAAATGTTACAGCTCTCTTCCTAGAAGCTTTTCTCTTTCCCCCTTGCGGCCCCCCCCCCCCTTGATGCAGCTAACACAATGTCATCTACAAATGAGCACATCTGAAAGACTTCCCTATCTATAGGGAATCCTCCTGCTATTCAGACTGCTTTATATCCATCTTTGACAAACATACTTCTCCCTTTTTTATGCCTGGCCTTCTGTTTAGAATTAAAGGGTCATTAAATAAAGTAGGTCAATCAATAAGCATTTTAAAGTGCCTACTCAGTAGTAGGCTCCCTG
>JAJPUD010001638.1:336297-377433 GCA_023553655.1 Myrmecobius fasciatus | reverse complement strand
AATGTGTAGAGAGACCACATTCTAGGGAGGGGAGGTAACCTTTGAAAATGCATGGAGTCAGGAAATGGTGTGTTGCTTAAACAGGAAGGAAGCCAGTGTCACTATATCATTTTATATATATATATATATATTTAAGCCAGTATATATATATATATATATATATATATATATATATATATATATATATATATTTAAGCCAGTATATATATTTAAGCCAGATCATGAACTTCTTTGAAAGCTAAGCAGAGAATTTTATATTTGATCTTTGAGATAATAGGGAACAGCTGATCAGTATTTGTCAGTATTCTCATGGTCACCTTTTTTTTATATTAATAAAGTTTGAGTGGGGTTTTTTTCATGTTTTGCCTACTTTTGGCATCTTCTCTTCCTTCAGATATTTTGTGATTTAATGTCCTCCTAGTTTTGTCTTTTACAACGGTTAATGAATACTTGATCTAATCCAGCTGCTTTTTTAACCTTTATTGTCTAGCGCCTGTTTAACCTCCTCTAAGCACCATGAGTCCAAATGTAGTGACTATTGACCTTGATGGTTAAAATAATTATTATCAAAATATTTAGATATCTTTTATATTTTTCTTCTGTTCTCCTTCTTACACTTTCATCCTTAAATACATTTAGGATGCATTTGCATAATTGAGTCTCTTGAAAAATTTCCTTCAAACTAATTTAATTATCCTGTATACATATTGTATTTGCTCAATAGAAAGCAAACTCTGTGGCTCAGATGGAGAGGTGAGTGACCACCACATAAGATAGCTGGAGGTATCTCTAGAAGCAAAGCAATGGCTTATTATACTTTCTGTTCTTCTAAGCAGTTGTCATTCCAGTTGAATAAACAGTGGAAGGGAGGAGGTGCCTTATAGAGAAAGAACATCTGATTAAATAGTTCCCAAGGCAAAAAGTCCTTCCTGCCAGTGATCCTCATCGGCCAAAGGAATGGGTCTTACATTTTAAATAGGGAACTACCCCAGCGACAGGAAATTGAGTTTTGACCAATAAGAGAATATCTGCCTATATTTGGTTTAGGTTGAAGTAGCAAGCAAATGATATCATAGAAAAATAGCAGTAAGGGGAGGTAAGTATGTCCTAATGGGTGCTGGTTTAGGCCTACACCAACTTTGGGGTTAGTGAAGCCTTACTCATTTTTCACTGGCTGAAGACTGAGAGCTCTCACTTCAGCTCATTCAAAGCTACTTGAGGACAGGATTGTTTTTATTTTTATAGCCTGTAGCATAGTATAAGCACTTAATAAATGTTTGTTGGATTCGATGATAGTTGGGCCCTTTGCTATCTGATTTTCTCCTTTGAATATTCTCCTATTTTAGCATGTCTCTACTAAAATATCATATCCAGAACCAAACATAATTTTCTGTGTGTGGTTTTACAATGGAAGATGTTTTATATGCCCCCAAATTCCATGTTCTTCACAAGCTATAGATGCTTATTTTGTCCTAAATCAAGTAGTTGGTGTAGCAGTAAAGACTTAAAATCATTTGTGAACTAATACATTTTTTTGTGTTATCTCATTAGAATACTACAGAAAAGGTTAGTGAGTTGGTTATGATAGGAAGGAAAATAGGTTTTATTAAGAATTCATTTTGTCCAGTATTCTAGTACAAAACCAGATTCATCTTGAAATACTTTGTTGCAAAGTATGGCAAAATGGAAAGAGCCTTGAATTTGGAGTTAGAAGATCTGGATTCAAATCCTGCTTCTGAAACTTACCACTTGTGTGATCTTTAGCAAGTCACTTAACCTCCAGGCTTCAATCTCTTCATCTGTCAAATGAAGAATTTGGACAATATGACTTGGAGTTCCTTCTGTCTGTTAAATCTTTTCTTTTGACTTTTCTGCAAATCGGTTTGGATGGGCTAAATAATCTCTAAAGTCCCTTCCCCTAACATAGATAATTTAGTATTCTTTGAAAGTACAAATTACATATCTGAATTACTATAATTTTTTCTGATTTTATTAATATGTTAAAAACAGAAGTTGTAACATATTGAACCGTCTAAGGGATCGTATGTGCATGAGATTTCCCAAAAGCTTATCACAAGGAGTATCACCAGACTAAGGACAAATAAAAAGTTATAAAAAATTTTCTATCCTCACCTAGGCATATTGCCAACTCTCCTGTTGTGACTCGTGCTAAAACTCAATCTTCCCTATTTTCAAGTCTGGATTACATTCCAGTTGTCATTCAGTAGAGTTATCCTATACTGGACATTGGGCAGAGTAGAATAGATTTAAAGATATCACAAAGTGTTCTTTCTTCCTTTATGTATATTCATTTCCATTAATAAGCATCTGGGTGATACAGTAGAGAGTGTGAAGAACCTGAAATCAGAAAGATGAGTCACTTACTAGCCATGGACCATGGGCAAGTTGCCTCTGTTTTCTTAATTTCCACATATTAAAATGGGCATAAGAGTGCCAACTTTCAGGGTCATTGTGAGAATCAAATACTTTGCTTAGTTCCCGGAAGATAGTATTTATTACATAAATGTCAACTATTATTATATTGTTATTTTTTTTAATTATTTTTTTTATTTTATTTGCATAACATATGTGTGGGTAATTCTTCAACAATAACCCTTACATAGTTTTCTGTTACAAATTTTCCCCCCAACTCCCCACCCCTCCCCTAGATGGCAGGATATCCACTACATGTTAATTATGTTAAAATATTGGCAAATAGAATATATGTATACATATTTCCAAACTTATCATTGTTGTGCAAGAAAAATCTTATCTACACAAACAATATATCAGATAAAGGAAACACAATGTAAGCAAACATCAATCAAGGAGTATGAGAATGTTATGTTGTGGTCCACATTTCACATCCCTCTCTCTGGGTGTATATGGCTTTCTTCAGTGAACAATTGGAGGTGGTTTGGAACATTTCATTGTTGAAGAGAGCCATGTCCATCAGAATTGATCATCATATAGTACTGTTGTTACCGTATATCTCCTGGTTCTGCTCATTTCACTCAGCATCGGTTCATGTAAGTCTCTCCAGGCCTCTCTGAAATCATCTTGCTGGTCATTTCTTACAGAACAATAATATTCCATAATATTCATATACCATAATTTATTCAGCCATTCTCCAATTGAAGGGCATCTATTCAATTTCCAGTTTCTAGCCACTACAAAAAGGGCTGCCACAAACATTCTTGCACATGTGGGGCCTTTTCCTTCCTTTATGATTTCTTTGGAATATAAGCCCAATAGAAATGCTGCTGGGTCAAAGGGTATGCACAGTTTGATAACTTTTTGAGCATAGCTCCAAATTGTTCTCCAGAATGGCTGTATCCGTTCACAGCTCTACCAACAATGCATCAGTGTCCCAGCCCTCCCACATCCCCTCCCAACATTCATCATTAACTTTTCCTGTCATTTTAGCCAATCTGACAGGTGTGAAGTGGTACCTCAGGGTTGTCTTGATTTGCATTTCTCTGATCAATAGTGATTTGGAGCACCTTTTCATATGACTATAAATAGTTTTAATTTCATCCTCTGAAAATTGTCTGTTCATATCCTTTGACCATTTATTGATTGGAGAATGGCTTGAATTTTTATAAATATGAGACAATTCTCTATATATTTTAGAGATGAGACCTTTATCAGAACCCTTAAATGTAAAGATGATTTCCCAATTTATTGCTTCCCTCCTAATCTTGACTGCATTGGTTTTGTTTATACAAGTCAAAGTTATCTATTTGGTTTTCAATTAAGAGTTCCAGTTCTTCTTTGGACATAAATTTATTCCATCTCCATAGGTCTGAGAGGTAAACTATATTACGTTCCTCTAATTTACTTACAGTATCACTCTTTATATCCAGATCAGGAACCCATTTAGATCTTATCTTGGTATGTGGTGTTAGATGTGGGTCAAGCCCTAATTTCTTCCACACCAGTTTCCAGTTTTCCCAGCAGTTTTTGTCAAATAGTGAATACTTATCCCAAAAGCTGGGGTCTTTGGGTTTATCAAAAACCAAATTGCTATAGTTGTTGCCTAGTTTGTCTTGTGATTCTATCCTATTCCACTGATCGACTACTCTATTACTTAGCCAGTACCAAATGGTTTTGATGACCGCTGCTTTGTAATGTAGTTTTAGATCTGGTACAGCAAGTCCACCATCGTCAGCCTTTTTTTTCATTAATCCCCTTGAAATTGTTGACCTTTTGTTTTTCCAAATGAACTTTGCTACTATTTTTTCTAGATCTGTAAGATAATTTCTTGGGAGTTTGATTGGTATAGCACTAAATAAGTAAATTAGTTTGGGTAGTATTGTCATTTTTATTATATTCGCTCGTCCTACCCATTATTATATTGTTATTAACACTTTGGGTGATATCTTTTTAAACTCTCCTACCAGGTCCCCGTCCTTGTTTTTCTTAGCTGAGCACAGTTACCAGGACTTTGTTTATTTTGTTGGCAATATGTATCATTTTAGAAAGATGATAAATAATGTTCTGATACATTTCAGGGAGAGATGAGGCATTTATTATTTCTCAGAGGTCATCCCTTGGGATCTCATAGGATAAAGTAAAATAGAAAAATGTAAAAGTCCAAGAATTTTGCATGGAAGTAAATTTAAGCAGTGGCAAATATGGAAGGGTACTTTTTGAAAGGTTAATGAATACATTTTGCTCACTGTTTTATAATAAAAAATTAAATTAATCTGTTGAGAGCTTTTTGTTTCATTGTTGTGAAGCAACAGTACATCCAAGTGAACAATTAATGAATTGTAAATTAATGTTGTACACTGAAAAACTAGTTTGAAAAAGCTAGTAAACTTGACAACCATCCGAATGCCACATTTTAGGAAGAATATTGATAATCTAGAGAATAGAAAAGAGGAAGAAGAGTCAGGCAGTAAAGGTTGTTTGCTCTTCGATTGCTGATAGATTTTATAAGTTGGATTTTTAGTTAACTATTTGTGAAGCTACATTACTATTCAGTAATGAGTTTTTTTAAAAAAAATTAAATTAAAATTAACATTGTATCCATTTTGGCAAAAGTTCAGAAGAACAGCAAAAAGAAAGTTAAAAGAAGGTTCTCTTTATTTTCCCAGATGAATGATGATTTATTTCACTTTAAAAAAATAATAGAGAACTTATCAGAGAAAAGAATCATAACTGTTTGTTGGATCATAGACATAGTAGTGGAAAGGATGACACAAAGCTATCTAATCTCACCCCCTTCTTTTACAGCTGAGGAAACTGAGGCCCATGGTACGTAAGTGATTTGTCCAAGGTCATGCAAGTCTAATCGGCAGAGATATGATTTATACCAGAATCCTCTGCCCAATAATAATAAACAAAATGCTACCTAAATTAAATGTGATTTAGTGTCATACCAAATAAACTACCAAGGGGGTACTTTATGAAGAGAGACAGAATTCATTTTCTAAACCTTTTGGTTTAGAAGCTCAAAGAAATAGTAGGGGGGGAAAAATAGACATGGATGGGAAGTAGTATTTATAGACTCTGCATTGCAATGCAATAATCATTAAAAACTCTTGGGTACTCATTTAAAAAACAACAACAACAACAACAACCAGAAAATTACATCAGAGGACGAGACTAAATCATCAAAAACTATTAGGTTCTCATTAAAAAAAAAAAGAAAAGAAAAGATAAAAAGCAGAAAAACAGATCAGGGGACCAGACATTATTAAAAAAATATCAAAAGACAATCAAATGCAGTAACCCAGTGTTCAGTAAACTCAAGAGCCTAAATGACTCAAGGAAAAACTGATTTCTCAAAATTTTTTACAGAACTAGAAAGCATTTTGAGAGAAAGTAGTCTTAGCCCAGCATCATAAACCATATACTTCAATAAACAAGAAATTGATACATGGCTGACATATAAAAAGGTCACATTATGAAAATAGTAGAAGGGAATCATATCAATTTGACTAGGAGAAAGTATAGAGGAAATGGCAAATAGTAACAGATAATCTTGTTTACATAAAAGACTTTTGCATAAACAAAATAATACATCTAGGATAAGAAGATAAACTTAATTTAAAAGAATTCATTATATCAGGTTTCTCTGAACAGGATCTAAAATTTAAAATGCATAGAATATTCACATACATGTATATGTTTACAGCTACATGTATGTATAGCTAGAAGCCATTCTGATGTATGATTAAAAGATATAGACAAATAGTTCTTAGAAGATTTAACAAACATATAAGAGATTTCTCCAGATCACTAAAAGGAGAATGCAAATAAAAAATGACATGAGTCAGAAAAGAGCAAAAAGGATAGAAAATCATTTTAGAGATTTTATAGAAAGACAGGCACATTAATATTCTGTTTAGTAATTTATCAAAGCATTCTGGAAAGAAGTTTAAAATTATACATCCTTTGACTCAGTAATGCATCAGCTGGGCACATACCCCCAAAAAGATCAATGATACTCCTCCCCCCCAAAAAAAATCCCTCATATGTGTCAAAAATATTTGTAATAGTAATTTTTATAGAAACAAAATAGGTGCCCATCAATTAAGGAATGGCTGGCAAATTGTATTACAAAATAGGTAAGATATAAATGTGTATGTATCACCTTTTGGTTAGTAAAATGACATAGCCATAGACAGGTAGGTAAAAGGATGGGTTTAGATATTAGTAAAGTAATGTAAATATAGATAAATAGATGAATTTATGTTTTTATATATGCATGTATATCACATATGTATCACTATTCCTCACAAAAACTATATTAAATAGGTACTATCATCCCCTTTTTCTAGGTGAGAAAGCAGACTGAAAGATTAAATCATATAGCTAATAAATAACTGAATCAGAATTCAAACTCAGGTCTTCAAGACTGACTCCAAATCTAAAGTGTTCTCTCCTGCATTTTTTTTTTGTTTTCCCTTGAGGCAATTGGGGTTAAGTGTCTTGCTCAGGGTCACACAGCTTAGGAAGTATTAAGTGTCTGTTGTCAAATTTGAACTCAGGTCTTCCTGACTTCAGGGCTGATGTTCTACCCACTGCACTAACTAGCTGCCCCTCCCTCCTGCATTTTTTTTTTTTTGCAGTATCACTGTGTTTTAAGAAAATATGAATGTGATAAATATGGAGAAAAATAGGAAAATTTCTCTGAACTGATAAAAAAAATTAGGCAAACAGAACCAAGAAAACAATATTAAATAATCACTACAATAATGTGAATAGGAAGGAAGAACTTTAAAAACAAAACAATTAAAACTATATGCTTTTAAATTATAATGTCCAGTCTTGGCTCCAAAGAAAAGATATGGAAAGCATCTCCTCAAGTTCTCTGAAGAAAGTGAAAATTGGTGTGGGACACTTTAGTGTCATATGAAAAAAAAATTTTTTTGATAGGTTGTTTAGTTTTGTTGGAGATTTATCCCTCTTTTAAACTTAGAAAAGATAAATTTCTGCCTGGGGAAAAGGGGAATAATTAACTAGGAAATGTAGGTAATATAAAAATAAAAGAGAAAAATTGTTTCTAAAAAATCATCTTGATCATTCTATAATTTTTCAGGTGAGTAAATTGAGGCCCAAAGGATTTATGTTTCTCAGTGTTGCACAATAAAATGGCAGAGTTAGTGTGCAAATCCAGAGCTTCTAGCTCCAAATACAGTGCTGGTACACCTGTACCATGTTATTTCAAATTTTGTTATTTGGCAGCTCTAATTAAAATGAGAGGGAAAAGAGTCACTTTAACAGTCATTTTTTAAAGGAATGCTCCTTTGCAGAAGTGATATGCCAATCTTGGAACAAATCCCAGATATCAGGAGTTCACCAATTACAATTAAATTACAACAATGCTTTTTCTAAGGTCTTAAGCTTCAAGGACATTTAAAGCTGGTTATATCTGAGGATGGCTGAGGTGGGGGGAGCGGGGTGGAAGAGGGAGAGGGTGAGTGTATCACTAGTTTTCCCAGGTCAAATAGATTGAGTTGCAAAGACCTCAGAAGTTATTCAGTCTAATCACTGTTTTACAGATAAAGAAACTAAGGCCAGGAGAAAAAGAAATGACTTTTTCCAAGATCACAAAGTTAGCAGAGAGTCATAACAAGTGCTAAAACTAGGATTCCAGCCCCGAGGTTGACTTCAAATCCCAAACCATGATTTCTGTGCCAGGGCACCTCTCTATAAGTATCTTTAATTTATTTCTTCAGAATGTTTGTTTTGAAATCAATACTAATACTAAAATTCTTATTATTCCTCTTGATGCCAACACCCTACAAAGACATAAAGAGATAGATTGTAAAATAAAATAAGTTACAATGTATTTTCCCCAGATTGTCATTTGAACTACTATTCTTTTCATAGGAAGCCCTTATCTAATATTTCATCTAGACTTAGAATGAAAATTTTATATTTAGATAAAAATAAAGGTTTCAATATAACCAAAAATTGTACCTCAGAATTAAAACCACTCCCAGATTATTCTTATAATAATTAAAAGTTAGATGTCTTTTTTAAAATCCTCTTCATTAACAAACATGAAATGTTACTTTTGCCCTAATATTATTGCCAAACTAAAACTGAAGCTGTACAATCTCGTTTGAAGAGGAATATACACCAAAGGTTTTCACCTAAAAATTGCCACATACATTTAGCATCAACTCAGAAGGTGCTGGTGGGAAATTCGATCTCTTCCTTAGTTTATCCATACCTGCCTCCAAGCAAGGGCACACATGCTTAAAATTTTTTTTCACTGATAGGAGTGACTCAACAGTTTAGAGATCTCTAATTTAGGCCAGAAAATACAACTTTTGGATAAAAGCAACTCAACTACATTAAACTGTAAATGTAAAATTAAATAATAAATAAAATCTTAATTTTCTATTATTTGATTTGGCATTATGATTACAACTTCATGGACATAGCATTCCACTTAGAAACAAAAGGCCTGAGTTTGAACACTGTCTCAGATATTTGCCTGCTATATGGTCCCAAGTACATTACTTCAACTCTTACTGTCTTAATTTTCTCATCTGCAATAGGGGATTAATACCTACATTGCCTAACTTTCATAATTTTTGGAAGAAAATCTGCTAATTTTTAAGATTATTATAATTATTATAATTAAAACTATCCAAAATTAAATGGGCTTTCTTTTAGATAGTGAATTTACTGTCACTGAAACTGTATAATTAGTGCTTACTAAATGTGTTATCACTATTATTCCTGATCCTTTTTTTAATAATCTCCAGTGTTAAGGAATTTGATGCTTTGCATAGCAATCTACAATTGAACATGTTTAATTGTCAGAAAATTCTTATAATATATTGTAAACTAGATCTCTTTAACTTTTACCTACCCATTGGTTCAAACTTTTATCTATACAATTAAGAATCATTTTGTGTTTATGGTGATGTTACATTGGGGAAATTTTAATATAGCACAATTTAGTACAATTGTGTTACAAGGTGATAAAGATTTTGATCTTTTCATGACATAATTTGAGAACTTATTAAATTCAGCAACTGCTTTGTCTTCCACCAACTGAATAAAGTGTTATGTATTTGATGATACCTGAATAGTATTGTGCTTATTTTGACGTGTCTTATTTCTGAAATAGAAAGTTAACTTTGTGTCTCTCTTACCTCATTTTTATTATTTTCAGTCTTCAAACTGGTGTGGAGGTAACCTGGGTTTCTTAAAGGCCCAGGGAAGGCATTGAATATAGGCCTGGTGATAAATTGGCAGTAAATCAATAAGCATTTTTAAAGCACCCCATATATGTCAGATGCAGTGCTAGTAAATAAGATAAAGTGGGAACAGTTCCTGGTATAGACAGACAGGTAATAGATACACGGTAATTTGGTTAGGGAAGCACTAGTAGGGGTTTTGAAATGGGGAAGAGGGTCAAGAAAGGCTTCAAAGGAAAAGAGAAGGGGCCTCCTGTAAGAATGCCAATTGGCTGGATTGTAAATTCTGTAGAGACTCCTGTGTAACAAGATTGAAAAGGTATATTAGAGCCAAGTAGTAAATGCCAACCAAGGTTTAAATCGGATCCTAGAATTAAGCAAGATCCCCTTTCATTTATTGAGTACACCATGGCATGCCTCTGCTAATAAATAGCCTAACTAAAGTCGGAGAGGCTCCTCAGGGATGAATTTTTCAGCCTCAGGATACAAAAAATTTATTCCAGGTGAGATCAGAGTAGGTGGGTTGGAGTTGTGCTTTACAAGTGGAAGTAGCTCCCTCATGAATAAAAGGAGATAACTTGGTAAGCACAGGGCTGAATTCAGACACTGGTTTGAAATCCCACTTCAAAATTGTCTTTCTCTGTACCCAATTAATAACTCCCTCAACAGAAACCATGATAGATCATTTGAACTTTGCTTGAACAGTTTCAGTGACAGTAAATTCACTATCTAAAAGAAAGCCCATTTAAATTTGGATAGTTTTGATTATAATAAAATTTTTTCTCTTGCCTCTCTGTAACTTTTACCTACTTTCTAATTCTATCCTCTACAAGTAGACAAAGTCTAATTCCAATTCTAGATGACAATTCTTCAAATATTCAAAGGTAGATATCATGGTTTCATAAAGTCTACTCTTCTGCAAGCAAAAAAAGAAAGAAAGAAATCCCACCTTGAATACTTTATAATTTGCTTGTGAGCAAATTGCTTAACTCTCTGATGACCTCAGTTTCCTAATCTAAAAAATGAAGGAGTTGACCTAGATGCAGAGATCTCTTCCAGCTCTAGATCTATTAGTAAAATGTTTGTAATTGTGTCATCACTTTCCATTAATAAATAAAATGTGGGAAAAATAGGTCCTCAAAACATTGAAATATTAGTGAAACAAAAGTACAGTAAAATGAGAACCGTGTGTTGCCAACCTGAATCAGATATTTGATTTTTATACCTAAGTATTTACAGATTTTGTTTGAAGACTATTAAACATTTTCTTTTGCTTTGAAATAATTTGTTTCTGCTTTCTCTTTTCCTCTTCTGGCCAAGAAGGAGTCAGTCACTGTCATCATAAAGTTAAAAAAGCCAAGCGCTTTCTTCCTTTGGTCTTCTGTTCCCATGAGCCTCCGCCTACGGGTATTGCACTGATATTTGCTAGGGCTGCTGTAATGAAAACCCTCAAATAAACAAACCTTGTTGCTGTTTGTTTACAAGTTTGCTCCAAGAACTGTAGTAACCAGTAGTTGCTTATGCACTGCCCATTGCCTAAGAATTGAGCCATAGGAACCGTGCCTCATAATCTTGCTGGCTGCTGTTCAGTAGGAGTTTTGATTTTGTTTTTATTTAAATGCATGTTAATGCAAAAAGTACTTTTAGAGTTTCATTTGTGTAATCCTAGGACTTTTTTTTGAAACACTGCATTTTTTTTTCATTCATGATTCCCTAAAACAGCATGCAGATGAATGAAATATAGAATGGTTATAGGCTACTTTCATTCTTTCTAAGGAATATAGAGGAATGCTGGGTAAATCAACAAATCTGTTATCATCATGTAGTTTTGTAGACTGGTGTAGCTTATAGCTGATGCATGAATTTCACCAAACAGTACTCATTTAAACTACAGGTTTTTTGTTTTTGTTTTTGTTTTTGTTTTTTTCTTTTAAGCCAGACTTAAAGTTCTAGAGACTCTGAAGAAGTTATCCTACAAGATCTGGCCAGCTGCCAGGAAACCTTGTTCTGAATATTAATGATTCATTTGAATAGGAATCCTGTAGACTTATTTTTGTTGGTTATTATTTAAACCACACTTCATTTAATGAATAGTCCACTTGTTTCTGATCTTAAAAGTGGTAAATCAGCAAAAGAAGAATTAATTCCCTTGAAAAAAGGGGCAAGATGTGAGGCTTCGAACTATGGAACGCTTTCAAGGTCATTTTGTTTTGTAATTGAAAGACCGATTTAAATTCAACACTTTTACTATATAATGTTGCATAGTAATGTAATTCTAAATTCAGATAATCCAGTGTATGTTCCCAAGATACTAGGATAAATATCACCTATCTTGTGATCTAAAGATTATTCTTTCTGTATAGAAGTGGGAACAGGAATTTGTTTTAAGATAATTAAATACTACACTTAATTTCATATCTCTTGATCTACTCATTTTTTAAAAACTAGAGGATTTTCTAGTCTTGATTTACTTGTGATTTTAATAGTGTATTTTTCCCTTTCTTTCCTTTTCTCTTTCCTGCTCCCCTTTCCTTCCCTGTTTTTCCCTCTCCTTCTCTCTCTCTCTGCATGCTACCTGGATCTGCAGATGAAATTAGTGGGGACGGTAATATGCATTTTCACATTTGTGTATTAATATGGCTTATAAACTTTACTAATCATTTCAGAGCTCAGCTTAAACCCCAAGCAGAGGTTTTTAAGACAGAATATACTTCAGACACAACCAGCACAAATAAAATGTTGGGTTCAACAATAAGCCTTTTTTTTTTTTTAATTTAACAAAATAAGCAAATAAATAGGGTCTTTAAGAAAGGAAGGCTTGATACTGAATTATTTATAGCAGTGATTTCTTTTATATCAGCAAGAAATCTCAGTTGCTCAGCACTGAGGTTCTAGGATTTGAAGATTTTATAAACCTTTTGTGAAAATGTTGAACCATGTTATCACTGAAAAAATTTTGTTTTAATTTTTTTAATTAGATAAATAAAGTAAATTTTTTTAATGAATGGACTTTATGCCATAGGTCAGATTATGATTCTTAGCTTTTAGATTGCTGGTGATCTATGGATATTGAAGGAAAGCATAAGAAGAGAAACATGAAAAGACAACTAAGTATAGGATATAGTATGAAGATCTCTGTCCTCAGAATCAGAAAACTGGGCTTCAGGTTTCTCCTTATCCCCTAGTAGAGTGACAAATCATTTAACCTCTTTGAGATTGTTACCTGTAGTAATTCATATTAAGATGTATTCCTCTTGGGTATATCTTTTTTGAGTACTGAGCTCACTTATTCCATATTATCTCATCTTATGCAATTTCTGTCTTTGTTTTTCTTTATTTCTCCATATAGGAACCACTGAAATCACTAGAATCTTTTTTTTAATTCTTTTATTATTTTATGAAATCCAGTGTAACATGGACTAGCCATTTCTAAGCAGTGAAGTGTTATATAAATACAATCTCTAATAATGATACTTTTATATTGTCTCCATAAAACAAGACTAACAATAACAAATACCAAAATAAATAAATAAAAATAGTAAAAAAAAAAAATATGAAAAAACTGAGAAAAAAAGTTAGTTCTTAAAATGTGACATTTTTAGAGTAGTGTTTTGTCACTTTTCTCATCTGGTAACATGTTATTTAGTGGTTCAGATATAATATAAATTTGAAAGAGTTTAAAATGTGTAATTTATAATTAAATGGAGAGAGGAATGTTTATTTTTTATTTATTTATATTTATATTTATTTATTCTTTATTAAAGAACTAAAGCATACTGAACAATTTTACTAATATTAGTGTGGTGTGATAAAGCATAGGGGTCACACACTTTTAAGAGATGTGGCTGTGGGGTAAAGAAAAGAAAGTTTCTTGTTTTGTTTTTAGTTCAAAGAATCTTAAATTTTTTTTATGTATTGACCTATTTGGCAATCTGGTGAAACCCATGGATCTCTTCTTAGAATAATGTTTGTCTATAATAAAGCCATTGTTAAATTTTAGTTAGAGGTTATTGAAAATAAAAATGAAATATTTTTCCATGCAAGTTAATGAAGCCAGTGATGTGGTTTTAAGTTCCAAAACCAGAATAAAATCATCACCATTTTTGTCATCTATCACCTATGTAAATGTGTAATTGATTCAAGTATCCATACACAAATTTTAATTATAAAAAGCACAATTTTTCTGTGCATGCTTAAAAAATATTTTAAACTGATGCCAAAGACAGCTTTTAAGTTGGAACAATTTTGTTTTTACAAAACGTTTCTATGATGAAATTTAATGCTCTTTGAATACTGATTTACTGCCTCTTTCATATATCATGCACTTAAAAAAGTGTTTTTTCTACTTGTTTTCTAATCTTATCACAAGTCTCTAAGGCTTTTGTTTAGTCATAGATGTAAAAGGGATCTCAAATAGGCATAGAGTCTTAGAGCTAGATCTAGGAGAGATTTCATAAGCCATCTGCTTCCCTTTTACTAATGAAAACTTAACACTCAGGGAGTTAAGTGACTTCCCACGGCCTACAAGTAGTAAGAGTCAGAAGAGAAATCAAACTCAAAGCCAGAGCCCTTTCCACTCTACCACCCTCTCTCTGGGAGGATTGGGGGGGGACACACTCATTTTATTGCTGCTGTTATTCTTGCTTTACATGATAAGGAGGCTGAGATTTGGCTGTAGGTCACACAAGAAATAAAAGGGTGTTTTCTAAAAACCAGTGTTCCCCTACACCAAACTGTCTCCTCCTATCAATAAAAATGTGTTTTTATAGTAAAAAAAAATCAACATTCAAATTGAGGTTAGTAAGTTGGAGACATTGGTAGTGCAGTGCATGGTATGCCAGGCCTGAAAGTCAGGAAGAATCATCTTCCGGAATTAAAATCTGGCCTCAGACACTTACTAGTTGTGTGACCCTGGGCAAGTCAGACACAACTGAAAAACTACCAAACAACTACTTCAAATAATAGTTCATGTTTCTAAAGCCCTTCAGGATTTACAAAGCATTTGCTTCACAATCCTGTGAGGTAAGTAGAGTAAATATTGTTTTCATTTTCAAAGTAGGAAACAACTTCAAAGTGGTAAAATCACTCACTCATGATTATATTGTGATGAGATAGTGGTTTCCTGGGTATATTATCTAAACAGACTAATCTACTGAAAGATGACTAATATTGTATGTCAAAGTGATAGAGGTACGTGCATTGAATTTTGTAGTTGTTGAATTTCTGTAGGGTCCCTGCTGAATTTGTTAATTGTGTTGAAACAAATGAATTTGGTTGTCTAAATATTTCCATATTTCAATTAAATGATTATCCTTGTCAGCCTAATATATATTAAACATCTTATTTTCACTCTTGTCATGATGAGTTTAGGCTTTTTAATGGGAGAGTTTCAACATTTAGGGACTTGATTTGGTTATTGTTGAACATACCATTCAGTGGGGCCTTTAGATCATAAGTCTCACTTGTGGGTTGTTACCAACCAAGAAATGTGTGGTAATAACCCCCTTCACTTCCAGCAACTCCTGGATTCACCAGCTATTAGAGTCCTCATCTCTAACACGTCCAGTGTTGGGAAGAATGCTGGGTTGGGAAATGAGGGGCTTGGATTCCTCTTCTACTTTTGCCATTCTTATAACAACTTCTTTAAATCTCTGTGGTCAGAGATTTCAAACAAACCACAACCTGTCATTTGCAGCCTGAATTTAATTAAAATGTCATTGGGAAATAAAAATAAAATAAAACAGATAATGTTAATATGTAATTAATATAAGTCAGTTTGTGACCACCTCACAATAAAATGATGGTATGGATGACAAGATTTTCAAGATTCTTTTCAACTATATAAATCCACTGGTCCTTAAAATTCCAAAATCCCACTATCTCTCAGCTGAAAAAAAGTCCTTTTCTAGATATGTCATACTGTTGTTGACTCTGAAGATTCTCTTATAATTTGCCTACTTAGCTGAAAATTTTATAATGAAGTCTCAAACTAAGATCCAAATACAGATCAGCAAGATTAAGTGACTTGCTAATAAATGTCTGAGGTTAGATTTGAACTGGGGCAAATGAGTCTTCCTGACTCCAGGCTTGGCAGTATCCACTGCATGACCTACCTGCCTTTATTGTAATATGATCATTTAAATACCCTAACACAAACTTGAAAAATAGACATAAGGGGAAAGAATTGCTGTATATTTTTGAAAAACAGAATGAGAGAAAATAAACTTGAATGGCAGAAATTTTATTTAAATTATCCATGAATAAATTATTACTTAATTTAGAGTCAGAAGAACCATATAAAAGAATTTAGTATTAAATATTAGCCTCCAAGTCAAGAGACTAGAGTATAGATATTTATTAAGTACCTGCTGTGTTAGTCACTATACTAAGTATAATAAAAAAAAAAAAGTCTCAGCTTTCAACATGGTCCATCTAATGGCAGCAACAACATGTCAACAACTGTACAGACAAGCTAAATTTAGGACAAATTGAGATGATCAACAGAAAGAGGTGTTAGGATTAAGAGGAATGGAGAAAAGTGGGGGGGGGAATCCTACCTCTCTAGAAGGTAGTATTTTATCTAAGACTTGAAGAATTTAGGGAGGCTGGAAGGCAGAGATGAAAAGGAAAAAGGCCTTCAGACTTAAGGGACATCTAGTTTAGTGAAAATTCCTAGAGTTTGATGATTTTTTTTTAAACAAAGTTCTATAAAAATTTTAGCAGATCCTTTCCACCTTTCCTTTTTTTTTTTTTCCTTGTCTTCTATTCTTTTGAAAAAAGGTATTTTTGACCCTCAGTGATTTATCTGTTCCATGAGGTGATAATCACAATAATTGTCCAACATGTATTTTTCCACTTGATAGGTAAGTCAAGTGTTTGCCAAGCCATTTTTAAAGCCTTTTTTAGTTTCTTCAGTGTGGTGATTGATTTGCATCAGTTAAACTTACTTATGAAATTATTAGTAGTAGTAGTATCTTCTAACTATATCCCATTTTTATCATTAACTTAGTTGGGTGAGATTTTGTTTTAAATATATATATTTTTTCTTATAACTTGGTATTACTTTTGTGACTTTACTCTTTTGCATTGGAGGTCTGACAGCTGATTCAGGAATGATTTCCATATCAGAGTATATTAAACTTACAATCAGTTTCGTTTTTCATGATGTTATTCAGTCTTCCCATTATTAAGTACTTTCCTTGTCTTGAAGAAAATATTCATGGTACATAATCCCAAGGTTTCTGTGTAGGCAACCATTGTTTTACTTCTTAATCCTTATTCCTGGTATATATTTTCTAATGTATTTTTTGCTGTTCTGACTTATTTCAACTTCAACTTCCTTTTTGTTTTGTTTTCTTTTAATGATAGCCTAAATGTTATTAAAGCCCTTTATTCTTTGGTTCTGTCCTATTTTTCCAGTCTTCTTACACTTTTTTCCTTCTTGTATTCTTGTATTCTTGCTGTTCCTCACATATGGCAATATTTTAGAAACTGACTATTCTCCAAGCTTGAAATCCTTTTTCTCCTCATCTTTACTTCTGGAGTTCCAGAAATCTCAAATCAAATCTTTTATAGTGCCTTCTCTGAGGGCATGTCCCATCTACACTATTTTAATTGTATGTTTGCTCTCCATTAGAATGTAAGCTCTTTAAGGTAGGAACTGTATTTTTGACTTTATTCATAATCTCAGCACTATCTTAATGGTTGGCAGATAGTAGATGCTTAGTAAATGATTTTTATTTATTAAATTTAGATAGTCCAGTAATATGTCTAGTGGATCACTGGACAGGTATCTCACATTCAGAATCCCAGAAGTGTAGGTTAAAGTTTGTAGTTAAAACTTTCTTCCACTCTCACTGCCAATGTCAAAAGGAACTGCACAGGAGTAAGGGTCATTTTATATATTTTTTGAGGGGGGATCATGAGTTTTTCTGGCCATTACCAAGACCTCATTACCAAGTAGCCAGCTTACTGATGATGAGCCTTTCCATAGTTAAATAGGCAGGGTACATTAGTTACAAAGATCTGCCAGCATGGTACAATCTTCCTGAATATGTGATGTGCTTTGCTATAATTTATTATCTAATATACAAGAAATACTCTAAAAAGTTAATGGCCCAGAGATTGTTTGGGGGTATTTTTGAGTAGAAATATTTGATAGTCATTTAATATGATAATAATCAGAGAAGATGTGGAATTAGAAAGGACTTCCACAGTCATCTCCTACAATCAGTTCCTGAATAAGGGTCCTTTCTACATTATCCCCAAAAATAGTTTATGGGGCAAACAGGAAAATGTCAGGTTTGCAAAGTGAATTTTCACAGAATGAGGCATATTAATTGTGTTTTTAATATCTTGATCCATATAATTTCCACATATGCTAGAAATTTAACTTTGTGACTTTGCAGCGCTGTTTTTGTTTTTCATTTAAATTTTTAAAATAAAAGCAATGTTATTTTCTTCTGAAATGCATCCATCCTTTTCCTGATGGCCTAGTTCATGGAAAGTGAATAACTCCTTAGGCAGCTCATTCTACTTTTGGATAGCTCTTATTGTTAATTTTTTCTTCATATCAATCCTAAATCTGTCCTTTTTTGGCACTCTGTTTCTTGTTCCTATTTCTCTCCTCTGAAGGCAAGCAAAATAAGTTTTCTTAACAGTATTTAATATGCTTCAAAGCAGATCTCAAAATAAACACTTCCTTTACTTCATGGGATTCCTTTACCCCATATTTATATGTTAAATTCAAAGTATTTTCTTCAGCAGTAATCCGCAGTTGCCCCAAATATTTAGTAAGTCCATTTTGTATATTTAACACTTCATTATAGATAATTTTCTTTTTGGATATTTATATTTTCTTTTATCATCTTAGTGAAAAATAACAGGGACTCATTAATGAATAGTTCGGATGTAACAAGGAATTATATCCATATATATGTGCATATGGATAGGTATGTCTGGATCTGTATTCATATAAGTATTATGTATGTGCAAATGTTTATGTGTAAATAATATATGTACAACAATCCCACATAGGGTCTTTTCTTGCCCAAGCAATCTAAAGAAATCAGTGAAATCAGCTTAAGTATTCCCGAGTTGAGTAAAATTGGTTCTATACACATAAGAGGATAGACCAGTGTCATAGAGATAAGGGGGTTTGTTGTTGCTATTTTTAATTTAAATCTTCAGTTCCAAATTCTCTCCCTCTATCTTCTCTTTGCCCATTGATAAGACAAAAAATATTATATACATTATACATTGGAAGCCATGTAAAACATTTTCACATTATTTGTGTGATTAAAAAAAAAAAAAGACATGAGAAAAAAGTATGCTTCAATCTGTACTAGAGTTCATCAATTTTCCGTGTGGAGATAGATGGTATTTTTTATCATGAGTCCTTTGGAATTATCAGGGTTATTGTAATGATCATAGTAGCTAAGCCTTTCACAATTGATTATCATTACAGTATTTTTCTGGATCTTCTCACTTTACCCTGCATCAGTTCATATAAATCATCTCAGATATTTCTAAATCCATCTTGTTCATCATTTCTTTCAGCACAATAGTATTCCATCACAATCATATACCATAACTATTCAACCATTATTCAGTTAATAATTCCAAATTGCCAAGTTGTGACTTTTTAAAAATTAGATAAAGTGTAGGTATACATAGCTAGATAGATATTGTTCTATTTGTAATTCCATTCATTCAGGAATTCCCAGCTGATGTTATAAAATGTTTTAGAGGAGTAAGAATTCTCTAGTTAATGCATATTGGTGACTTTGAATCATATAGAGACCTTTAACCTTTCCTTTCAAAGGATTCTCCATTATTCTATTTGTTTTGTTTTCTGATAAACAAGTCTGTATCCATATTGGACAGTTGGGTTTTTTTCTCCATGAATGATTCATATATGAGTAAATATTGAATCACATATTTAGGTGCATTTCACCAAAGTGAGACAAAGCAGGAGACTTTGACAAAAAATATTTGACAAGTTTTTTTAATTCTAATTTTATAAGTTTAAGTGTCTTCTCTTTCTGAATGTTTGATTTCTTGCTTGCAGAAACAGATGACTATGCTGAAATTATAGATGAAGAAGATACTTATACAATGCCCTCAAGTAAGTAACTGGATTTTTAAACTTTTCTTTTTCCTCTTTCTTTTTTACTTATTTAGATTTGACAGATATAATTTGAAACTTAAATTTCATATGACATATTCAAATAGAACATTGTTTGTATGGTCTTAACATTTGCCAAGTACCATTTCTGAGTAATAAAGGCCAAAGCCTGAAATTACCCTGACTAAACTATACTCAGGATCACAGAGCCTATTATTTAAATTATTGTCTTTCCCCTTTTACATACAAATAAATGATTACTGAAAATTCTATTATTTTAGAAATTTCAGTTTCAAAATTAAATTAATTTAATAACTTAATCTAATAGTTACGCAATGCACACGTGCACACATACATTAAAAGCCTTCATAATAGTCTTGGCCTAAGTAGAAACATACCCCATTTAAGTATAGTGAAATATGATCCTTGTACTTGAGAATATAGTAAATAAATTATTTGTTTCTCTCAAGGCGACAACCTTTAAATCGGTAGTTCCTATCATTTGTTGAGAATACAATAGTCCCTGATTTATACTAAATGTACCCTTCAATTTTTCATTCTTAAATAAACAGACTAATCTCCAAAAGAGGTTTCTCATACTTTACTCTCCACTGCTTTCAGGAAAATAAATTCTAAGAATTTGATACTGTAAATTATTTGATATGGCTTAAATACAATTTTTAAAAAAATGTTTCAAATAATAAACTCCTTATTTCTATACATTTTAAAAGGCTCTATAACCTGAATTTACCAAGGACATCTAATAAGTAGATATTTCTAAGGTAGAATACTAGAGTTGATTCTGATGGAAAAGGTCATTATCTAATCCCCTATATCATGCATGTTGATTCTTCTGTCTAACTTTTAGTGTTTTAAATTCACACTAGACTCTATATACATACACACTTAGATCAGAGAGTAGAGGAAAAGACAGAGAAAGGATTGTAACTTGACAATTTTGCTTTATATTCACAATTCTTATCAATACCCAGGGTTGAGAAGAGATTATGAAGGTCAAAGGACATCTATTCTCAATTTTTGCGATTCTGATGTGAGATAGCTAGAGACACACACACACACACACACACACACACACACACACACGGCAGGCAGCATCTGCACACAGGGCTATCTAAGTGGGGTAATGGAAAACCACCTCAGGTCACAAAAAAGGAACAAGTTAAATTTCTACATTCATCATTGGAGTCTGACCCATGTGTGGCAACTGCCCTTCATTCCAGGCAAGATAGGAAAATAAAATGTGGTCTCATCCTTCTTTACGTATCCTGCCAAATCGTGGGTGCTAGTGTTAATGTTTAGACTTGCCTTGACAATATCTTATTTTTCCTTTTCTTTCATTAAAACCAATAATACAAGATATAACATACATAAATGAATTATAATTAATATATGCTTTTGTCCATCCATTGACTCACTACTATCAAGTATCAAGAGTTTAATATTAAAGTATATTTTTCCATAATAGGAACTGATTAGTTAAAAATGTTTGACCTTATCAAGGCGTTTTTTCCCAGAATTTCAAGAGCTAATTTTATTTCAAAATAATATTAATAACTTAAAATTTAATATATAGATTTAGCACAATATTGTTTCAAAGTGATATTAACATTGGTGACCTAATTTTTTAAGTTCATATTGATAATTTTTTATATTTGAGCTTGATAAAAACAAAATGAACATTTTCATTTAAAAGGAAGTATAGAAAAAGGGTATTGCATATGAATCTTCAAATCTCTAGTTATGTTCAATATATTTCCTTTTTTAAACTTTGCCATGTTGGTTTCAAAACTACCCTGCTTGTCTCTATCTCCCTTTGAATCTTCTTCTGTTTTCTTTACATTCCTTTTTGCTCAATATTCTTTTTTTTAACCTCTTTTTCTATGACATTTCTATTACTTTAAGGCTGTCCTATATCTGTTCTCCCAATTTTAAAAAAATTGTCCTTTGTAATAAATTAACAGTGAATATTTTAAAATACACACATAAATTAAGTCTTAAAAATGTATTTCTTTTATATTCCATTACTTCTCTGTCAAGAAGAAGGAAGCATGTTTTATTACCTGTTCCCTGGTAGACTGTTAAATCATTGTGTTGGTTGGAGTTCTTAAGTCTTCAAAAATTATTTTTCTTTATAGTGTTGTAGTCATTGTAGAAATTGTTTCCCTGGTTCTATTCATTTCACAAAAGTCTCTCTAGGTTTTTCTAAACCTATCCCTCTTTGATCATTTCATAATATAATAATACTCCATTTCATGCATATAATATAATTTATTCATCCATTTCCCAGTTGATTTCTAGTTATTTATTATAACAAAAAATGTTGCTATGAATATTTTTTAACTCTTTGGGATTATATTACTAGTAGAGATATCAGTGAGTCAAAATAGATTTAGATTTAGTGATTTTTGATAGTTTATCCAGTTTCAAAATGCTTTGTAGAAACTCATTTTGTTTCATGAAGACATTCTGTAGGTACATGTACATTTTTATTTCAGTTGGTAAATTAAATGTTATGTTATCTCAAAATATTTCATATAAGTAAGTATTGTTAAAATAAGCTTTCCACATTTTTGTTATTATTTTAATTAATTTTAGATATTTCTAAGCAAGGTCTTCAATTTTTTTCTCCCCTAATTGCACTGCAGAAAGCTATGGAATAGATGAAGGTAACAGGATTCCCTTAAAATCATTGTGTTTGCCTGCATTTGCAACCTGTGAAGTGACATGGGATGTTTCCGTTTACAACTATTTTATTTTCAAATTTTTATGTTCATTGGTTTAATTATACAGTTAAATCAATGGATTTACTACTAGCTAAAATTATTTTAAAGAGGAAAATATGTTATTTCTTAAAATGTGAATTCCAGGTCAAATTATTTCCCTAGATGATAGAAATAAAATCCTAAAATAGTTTAAAAATCAGTTTTTCCCATTGGTAATAGTATTTAGACTGATGGGAGAAGGAGATGTCTAAATTTAGATGTAGATATTGACATTTCAAAATTTTTTTCTTAATTTAAATTATTAAATTGGAATTTGATTGCTAAATTCCTTGAACTAATGAGTAATTTGTTCTATACCTAACTAGTTTACCAAATTGTTTATAATACATAAAATTCAATATCTTCTTTTGCTAAATTGAAGTGAATACCTTCTGTAAATAACATAACTTTTTTAAAAAAATGTTTATGCCAATACACCAAAAGCCTTGAACCAAAAGTTCAGTCATTTAGTGTTAGAATTGATTTTTAGAAACCTCTTTAAAATTCTTTTTAGCTCAGCAGATAATATAGTGATATGACATCATAAAGTGGAAAGCTCTTAAACTTTCAAAATGTCACATTATATATTTCAATTGACATGATAAACTTTCCCTATATTTTTATGATATAGATTTTTTTTAGTAAATCTCATCTCTCTTAGACAAAATATGTTAATAGCAACATATATTCACTAAGCATCTGAATTTATATTTGGAGCAACAGTTCAGAAAATATAGTTTAAGCTATGTTTTTCTGTGTTATATTTATTCTCATTCATTTTGGTGTGAGTCAGTTGATCCCTAAATAGTCTCTTCCACCTCCAAGATTCTCTGAATATTTGAAATTAGATAAACTTTTTAAATTTCTGTTGAGAATATATATATATGTGTATGTATAAATATATATGTATATATCTACCTCAAATCTAATTAATTTCTGTGGCATTGTCACCACTGAAAGTTTTTTGCAACTGATTTGCATCAGCACCCTTTTCTTTCAAACTATGTTTAAGAGTATTCCACTGTATATAAAACATTTCCATAGATTGGTGTACCACAGATTAAAATTTTATTTATATATTACATCAAAATGAGATGTTTTAATTATTATTCTTTCCACAACTGAAATGATATTGCTAAATACTCTGTCACTTTTGGGTTGTCTTTTACAGCCAGGGACTATGAGATACAAAGAGAAAGGATAGAACTTGGACGCTGTATTGGAGAAGGCCAGTTTGGAGATGTACATCAAGGAGTTTACATGAGTCCAGTAAGTCCCTTAACACTTGCCATAAAAGTTTACTAGCTGAAACTCCTATCAGTTTTTTGTGATCTTGGATGAGTTGTATTGTCATTGCCTTTTGTTCTATTATCTGTGAAACGGCATGGCTGTATAGATGACCTGGAAGCTCCTTCCCAACTCTGTCAACTTTACAAGGCATATCAAAAAGCTTTTATAAGTTCTTGCTATGTGCCACAGACTGTTCTAACCTCTGGATATCCAGAGAAAGGCAAAGACAGACAGTCCCTGCTTTCAAGGAGCTCCCTACTCTAAAAGAGGAGATAGTCTACAAACAGCTGTGTACAGATATGGTGTGTACGAGATAAATTTGAGCTAATCTCACAGGAAAGGCAGTGAGATTGAAGAGGAAAGGGAAAAGCTTCTTGCAGAAGGTGGGTCTTTGCCTGAAATCAGAATCACAAAAATTGAGAATAGAGGGCCTTTCATAATCCTTTGTCAACCCAGGGTATTGATAAGAACTGTGAATGCTAAGCAAAATTACAGTGCTTTTTCATACATAGTGTTTAAAATATTTTTTCATTCACTCATTTATCTGCAATTCTTGTTTTCTTTCCCAACATCCAATCCAGCATCTCCAGTGATGTAGTATAGTATAGAACATCTATAACTATTCTTTCATTGCTTTAAAATCAGCCTTTCCAAAACCAAACTTATTGTCATTTCCCCTAAATGTATTCCTCTTTCTGATTTCATTACTTCTCCATCCTAACATGTATTAGATCATATTTTCTCTACAAAAGTCAAAGCAGCTGATACATTTTTATTTTCTCCTAATGGTAAAATTTAATCCTTCAAAAGATATAAGAAATAATGAGGTATACTATTATTGTAAGCCTCATTCTTAAAACAAGGAGGAACTGCTTTCTGCAATAGAAATGATAGAAATCTTGTGAGGAAGAAACTGTTTCACCTTACTTAGTATTTGAGATAAGAGAAGAAATTTAGGTATCTTCCATTATGAATCCAAAATTTTGAGAAGCTGAATTTCAAAAGATTCAGGGGGAACATTGATCCAGTAACCTGGCCTAAAATTCTTAAGGAAAAGTTTTCTGAAGAAGTTTAAGAAACTTTCAAGAATGAAATTCTGAAGAAGCTAACAGAAACAATTCCTATTTAGTGAGAAGAGAGTGATATATAAGCAGGTTTGAATAAACAACTCAGATGTTTAAAAATCATGTATAAAAAATGGAAGCAAAGGCAGGTAGATTAGATACATAGGTAATGAATGGAGCACTGAAATCAAAGTCAAGAAAGCCCCATCTAAGTTTTTCCCTGGAAACATTAGAATTCAACTGATCTCATTCCCTGAAATAGCCCTTTGTTCTCATACAAACACTCAGGTTAACAAAATATTCAATAAAGGACAGTTTTTCTTTAACTCCCTCAATTTTATACTTACATACAAAGTGAGAAAAGAAAAAAAATTCTCTCATAAGAGAGAATTCAGTATTAAACAATGAGTTTCCATTTCCTATATAATAAATAATATACATTATTTTCAAAGCTGTCAAGCTTTTTGTTTCCTTGTTGGGTTTTCCTAGTTCTCTACTGTGCACTTTTTACTTTTTTCCCCCTACTTTCTTCTCCCCACCTTAAAGAAGGCTACATTTAAACACAGATATGTGTGTGTACATACATATATATGTAAGACCATACTGTGTTTATTTTCTCCTCATATGTTTCTGAGGTTAATAGCATCTTTTAGCATATGTCCAAGTCTTTCCAAGCTTCTCTAAATCAACCAATTCATCATTTTCCAACACCACAGCATTATTCTTTTCTGTATTCAAACAGTATCTTCCTTCATAAAATTTTGAGGTTAATTTGGGTATTTATAATAGGCAGAATGATTTAGTTGTTCAAAGTTGTTCTTAAAACAATACTGCTGTTACTGAATACAGTTTCTTTTGGTTCTGCTCATTTTGCTCTTCACTGGTTTTCTAAAATCATTGAGCTCACATGGTGTATTAGAAAGTGCTTTGTAACTATAAAGTATTATATAACTGGGTTACTAGCATTTTATTAAAATTGTTATTGATGGGCAAAAGACTCTCTGATATGCAGTGGCTCATTATAGACAACTGAGGGATGACTTTGAGGTACCACTAACCGCCTGACTTTTACTTGCCACCCACAAGTTGAACAATCATGTTTCACATGATTTATCTTCCTAATTGATGTGACAGGTTTAAAATTTTATATGTAATGCTCAGCAAGTTATGTAATTTAAACTATTTTATCAACATTAGTAATGGGTTAATAATATTCTTTCACTTGCTCTCTACTATGAAAACTAGCTGGGATTAAATGTGTACCTTGTAGTTTTTAAACAAAGTTTCCTTCTTTGTGTATCTAACTTTTCTAGAAAATATTCCAGCCCACGGCCTTATGAGCAGCATATTTACTGTTGTTATCTAAGCACCCCTTTAAACAGGAATGCCTGTAAACTAGATTATATCCAGAGGAGGAAGATCAAAGCTATACTGTACAAGGGTTGTTTGAAAGAATTGAAAGATTCTTGAAAGATTATGGTTTTATCATTGTGTCTCAAGATCTGACATGTGTAAAAGAGATTACTTATTTAAAAGTAGGGCCTTTACTCACTTGGGGGGGGGTTAGGACATTGGGATTGTTATGTTGGTGATTTATGATAAAGAGGCCAAAAAAAAAAAAACCCCACAACTTTTTTTTAATGTACTTATAAAAACAAAGTGTAAAAGGCAACTTTACTTCTTAGGTTTGAATAAATGTTTATAGCGCAGTGGATAGAGCACTAGCCCTGAAGTCAGGAGGACCTGAGTTCAAATTTGATCTCAGACACTTAACATTCCCTAGCTGTGTGACCCTGGGCAAGTCACTTAACCCCAATTGCCTCAGCAAAAAAAAAAAAAAAATGAATAAATGTTTATATTTCTTTAAAACATGTAAATTGTATGTAACAACTTCACAAACCTCTTATGTGTGTATGGAAATGTACACATTTGCGGATTATCAAGTTCACAGTGAGAAAGACTGTAATGAAATAAAACAAGATATCATTTTCTGGGGAAAAGACATAGTTATTCTGCTTAATTCCAGAGGAAAAATTAAGGACCAATGAGTGAAAATTATAGGGAAGCAGATTTCAGCCCAGTCCAAAAATAAACTTTGTAATATCAACAGCCATTTAGAAAATGGAATAGGTAGTCTCATGTGGCAATGAGCATAAACACTCAAATTATGAGTGTTTTCCTCTAAAGAATCCTCAGTGGTGACTTTTTCTTCTTCTTTTTTTTTTTTTTTTTTTTTGCTAAGACAATTGAGGTTAAGTGATTTGCCCAGGGTCACACAGCTAGGAAGTATTAAGCATGTAGTGACATTTCTGCATTAAGTAGAAAATACTAGGTGACCTCAAAAGCTCATTTCAATTTTTTTGTCAATCAATAAGATAAAATGTAACTGTGATTCTAACTCTTACTAGTTTTCACATAGCAAAATAGAATGGAACATTTATAAATGTACACATTAGTAATAGAAAATTTCTGTGTCTCTCTGTAATTTCCTCAGGAGAATCCAGCAATGGCAGTTGCAATTAAAACATGTAAAAACTGTACCTCTGACAGTGTGAGAGAAAAATTCCTTCAAGAAGCCTGTAAGTTTTTTTTTTAAATCTCAATTTTATTTTGTTTTTATGAAATCAAAACAACTCATTTTATTGATTAAAGATCATATTTTTACTTCCTTTGGATAAGAAGACTTTATTGTTTATTACCTTGTTTGGTGAAATAGCTGCACAGGTTCAAGCATGTGATTGCTGATTCTTCCAGCTAAATTAAGATTTATGTGGTATTTAAAGTAAATAGAGGTTCATCTTCAAAGAGGCCAGCAAAAAAAGGTATTTAATTTCCCTGTGCATATTGGTATGCTACAGAACTAAGATTTCTGTATTTCAGTGAATCTTGAAGAATTTTAGAAGTAGTTTTAAACTTCTTGCTATAAAAATTTGAGGCCCACTGCTTGTAAGACTATGAGATTTAGTAGGATATGAGAATATGGGCAGTTTAGGGCAGAACAGTACATGGCAATAGTAATTCAAATTGAAATTAAACTCCATGGTTTTAAGGTCATGTACATAATCTTAATGATTTTATTTGATGCTTTTATTGGCTGAGAAACAATCATAGGATATAGTGGGCTTGGGGCTCCTTTTAACTAAAATGTTTTATTGGAAAATTATATGGTCTTTACTAAGTTACTTGTTATAAGGCTTGGGAGGATGGAAAAGTATGCTTTGTTTTCCCTCCTTTGTGATTGTTTCTTTATTTGCCTTATATATTTGTCTATCTCAAAGCTAAGAAGAGTCTGGAGGCAAATTTTGACCATAAACCTTCATGACCCTGAATCCTGCTCTATACTCTATGCCACTTAGCTGCAAAGGTGATTCAGGAGCCAGATTTTTGAAGACTTCAAATGCCAGTCTAAGAAATGTCAAATGTTTTAAAAACCCAGAATAGAATAATGCTTCAGAATAGTGGGATAAAAAACAAAAAGTAAAACACGCACATTTAAGTAATCCCTTTCATTAGGAATATCCTTAAACTCTGTAGGAAAGATAGTTGTCTTGTGTGTTCATGAAAATGGACAAATTTCAAAATGTCCCAGCATTTTTCTGCCCAGAACATGTCTGTGACATTGAAAACTAAAGTTAAAAAGCTAAAAAGTACCCTTTGAATTCTAGTCTCATTTAAGATAGTAGCCAATCAACAACAATACTATATGATGATTAATTCTGATGGACATGACTCTCTTCAACAATGAAATGTTTCAAACCAGTTTCAAGTGTTCAGTGAAAAAAGCCATATACACCCAGAGAGAGGGATATGAGATATGGACTACAGCATGTCATTTCCATGATCTTTATCAATGTTTGCTTGCACTGGGTTTCCTTTCTCAGATATTTTTTGTTCATGTAGACATGGCTGTTCTTGCACAGCAAGATAAGTATGGAAATATGTATATATCTATTCGACTTGTCAAGTATTTTAATATAATTAACATGTAATGGACTTCCTGCCATCTAGGGGAGGGGAGGGGACTAGGGGAGAAAATTTGTAACAGAAAGCTTTGTAAGGGTCAATGTTGAGGAACTACCCATACATATGTTATGGAAAAATAAGCCTTAATTAAAAAAAAAAAAAAAGATAGTAGCCAGTCGTTTCTTGCTGGGAGATACTAGAAATTCTCAGAGAGGTGGACAATATATTTGAGCTTGAACAGAATGTAGGGCATTTCAGGATAGAATTTGTAGAATTTGCAGTTAGAAGGAAGCATTAGCCTATATTTTCCTTTATTTAAATCCCTTCTACTATATTACCATGCTTAAATTATTGTTTTTTCTTGCCTGCTGCTGTATTTGAATCATTAATGCTATTTAATAGTCTTCTGTTTTAACTCTTTATTTTATTAGCTACTGTTAGAGGAGTAACAAAGATATCAGAAGATTAAATGCAGAGGTGTAGATATATTATAATAGATAGAGCAATGAATTTGAGATATAGTGGATCATCATTTCATACCAGGGCCTCATTTTTCTCCTTCATAAAACAACTGGGTTGTGAACTGGATGATCAGTGTCTCCAAACTTTAAACCTGTAATCTTAAGCAGGACTCTGATAAATGATTACCTAATGAATATTTAATTTATCACATACTACACTTCCCAAACCATAGAAAGCCATATAATTAGAAATTTTTATCCTCAATTCAAATTCAAAAGCAAAAAAAAAAAAGAAAAGGAAAAAGAAACAAAAACAAGAAAATACATTTTGAAGCAACATATATATGTATTTTTTAAGCGCTGTTTTAACATGCTTTGTAGGACACACAGAATTATTTATGGATATACCTTTCCTAATTTTAAATTGGTTCTATAAAAACTTCAAATGAAACAAAAGTTCACAAGCTTAGTTTTGATACATGTGCAGTAAGAAATGTGGAAATCTTGATTAATACCAGTTCCAATTATTCAATGATGAAGAGAGCCATCTATACCCAGAGAGGACTGTGGAAACTGAGTGTGGACCACAGCATATCATTTTCACTCTTTCTCTTGTTTGCATTTTGTTTTCTTTCTCAGGTTTTTTTTTTCCTTCCTTCTTAATCTGATTTTTCTTGTGCAGCAGGATAACTGTGTAAATATGTATACATATATTGGATTTAACACATATATTTTAATATATTTAACATGTATTGGACTACCTGCCATCTAAGGGAGGGAAGGGGGAAAGGAGGGGAAAATTTGGAACAGAAGGTTTTGCAAAGGTCAATGTTGAAAAATCATCCATGCATATGTTTTGTGAATAAAAAACTTTAATAAAAAAAATTTTTAAAAGAAAAAAGAAATGTGGAAATCTTAAACATACTGACTCCCAGGAGAATTATCACTACTAGATATCAAATACTGGATTAACTCATCCATTATTTCTTTCCTAGCCATTCAAAATGAATAGTTGTCTCCCTCTAAACACATATCACACTGAAATGGCACTAAATATCACCCATGTGGTTTTTAGCTCATACTCCCTCATACTTCCCACCCCCGCTCCCAGGGTAATTATCTTCTTTATCAGACATTGAGCTCTTTGTGGGCAAGAAACTTCTTGTTTATCTTTATATCCTTCACTTTATTTAAAGAAGTATATATTGCAGAGTAATCACTAAATATTTGTTAAATAAATGGTTGTTCTGCACACAAACTACTATTTCGCTCCAATATTTTAGGAGCCTGGCAGGCTGAAAACTCTTGAGTGAAAAGTGGCATCTCCTATTTATGGAAGACTGGTAACATCAGGAGATCTGCCCTGAACTTCAGAACCAATGAAGAGCCATGGTCTGGTCCCACACATCTGATCCAACAAGAATTTCTATAATTTGGGGCATTCTGATTCTAGAAAATACAGGGGATGCCACAAAAGGTTAGAGCTAGATAAGATTTTACATGTCTAATCCAGCCTTATTTTATGGAAAAGCAAGACACAGAGAACCAAAATAATGATGAATGTCGCATTATGTGTTCGCGTAGCTAAGATAGAGAGCCCAGGTCTACTGACTCCTTATTAGTTATTATTTGTGTTAGTTTTCCTTGCTGTAAATCCTCCCCACTCTTTTTTCTAATAATTTGTTGTGGTTCAATCATTTCAGTGCTGTCCAGTTCTGCCTGACCCAATTTGAGGGTTTTTTGACCAAGATATTGAAGTGCTTTGCCATTTCCTTCTCCAGTTCTTTTTGCATATGAGGAAACTGAGGCAAACAGGGTTAAGTGACATGCCCAGGGTCCCACTTGTATCTAAGGCTGGATTTGAACTCAGTTCTTCCTGACTCCAGGTCTGTCATTCTATCCACTGTGCTACTTAACTACTCTTTTTCTAGTAATAATAAACTCATTTATCTGGAATATTATAGAGTATGCAAGTAACTGGCACAGTGAATAGAGAGCTGATCCTTAAAGTCAGGAAGAATTGAGTCTGAGTCCTACCATAGACACTAGCTCTGTGAACTTGAAGCAAGTTATTTAACCTCTGTTTACCTCAGTCTCAACTGTAAAATGGAGACAATAATAGCACCCACTTTCCAGGCTATTCGTGAAGATCAAATTTTATGAAGCACTTAGGATAATGCCTGGCACATGGCATGTACCAGTATATAATCAATTTGGTTATTATTCAAATGAGGGTTACTTACATGAATTATTATATTTATACGCCTTAAATACAAATTGAATTATAGAATTTCTGTTTTGGAAGAGACTTTCAGTGTAATCTAATCCAGCTCATACCCCAATATGCTGCTCTGTTATCTATAATGAATAAGTTGTAATCTAGCCTTTTTGCATCTAGACCTCCAGGGAGGAACAACCTACTAACTAACTACTTAGGCTGTCATTTCATTTTTTGAGTAATTGTAATAGAGAAGATCTTTTTTTCTCACATCAAACCTAAATTCAACATTTTGCATTTTCTACCCATCATTCCTAGTTATGTGTTCTTGAACCAAACAAAATACATTAAATCCCTCTTCTCTAAAATATTCTTTCAAATATTTGAAAACAATAAGCACAATCTCACTACATTTTCTCTCCTCTATGCCGAATATTCCTATATCTTGCAACACAGTTGTATGAACCAAATAAGACCTTCAGTCTCTCTGTCCCTCAGTTCTTCCCCAGACCATCACCTCTGCAATGGCTATCTCTTCTCCTATCCCAGTTTGACCTTTTGGTGAACCAAATGAGCTCTACACTTTCATATTCAAGTCCTTCAAGCCCTTTTCCTGTTGTCAAATTCACTCTACCAGACCTCAGTATTCTTATGAACCATTGCCTTTGCCCTTACTCACATCTGCTGAAGAAAGGTGGCAAAAATCACAAAAGCAGGCTAAACTGGATCCATTATAAATCCATTACCTTCTTCACCATAACAATACAATCCTTTTTTATCTCCCTTTTCATTCTTCCTCAAACTTAATTTTCTATAGTCTGGCTTCAGAGCTAAATGTTAGCCCTCATTCCTTCACCTTCAATGTAAACTAATCTACTCATACCTGAACAACCTTCCCTGAAACATCCACCATAAATAAATGGTTATCTAACCTTTTTCCTGAAGACCTCCAGAGAGGAACAATCCACTAACTACTGAGGTTGTCCACTCCATCTTTAGATAGCTCTGATTTATAGGAATTTCCCTCTCATTTTCTTATGCCCAAAACTATCAGTTCTTACTTTGTAATGTCTTTCTTATATGTACATTCCCTCTTCTCTCCTCTGATACTCACCTCATCATCTAATGCAGAACTATTGCAGTAGTCTTCTGGTTGATCTTCTTGCCTTAAGTCTCTCCACCTTGTAGTCATCTGTTAAATTGATCTCAACTCAAGTCTGACCACATGACCTATTCAGCTCAGCAAACTAGTGATTGTTTCAAGGAAGGTCAAGTATAAAATCCCCTTTTTGACTTCTAAAGCATGATACAACCTGGCTTTAGAAGAAGAATGGCTTTAAATGACAAAGTAAGGAGTTTATATTTGTTCTTGGAAATAACAGAGAGCTCCTAGGGTGTAGTAGGAAAAGATTTGAGGCAGAGAAACCAATTATAATACTTTTGACAGTAGTCCAGGCAAGAGGTTATAAGTGCCTGAACTGGGATAGTAGCCATTTGTACTAAAAGAATGGGGTCCATATTAGAGATGTAAAGCTTGAAACAACCACATTTGGCATTGGATTGGATATGTGGGGGAAGTGAGAGTGAAAAGTCCAAGATGACACTAAGATTGTAAACCCAGGCAACTGGCAACATGGCTGTGCCTTCGATAGTAACAGGGAAGTTCAAAATAGGGAAGGGATTAGAAGAGAAGACTTGTCTGGGAATGCTGAGTTTGAGATGCATATGGAAATGTTGGCAATAGCTGTTAGGCAACTGGTGATGAAATACTGGCGTGCTATAGAGTCCACTAAAGTGAGACATATAGATTTACATGAGATAATCATTTATCCCAAGCTGATGAAATCAGCAGCTGAGAAAGTTAAGAGAGAACAGAGAAGTGAGTCTGGATCAGAACCTTGGCATGGGTATACTTGTAGTTTGCTCCAGGTGGCAGAGCAGGCATGCAGATAGAAAAAAATCAAGAGGGAGCAGTGTCACAAAAATCCAGAGAGAAGATCATCCAGGAGAACGTAATCAGCACTGTCCTGCTGAGGTCAGAAAGGATGAAGGCTGAGAAAGGGTCATTAGATTTAACAACTAAGAGCATTGGTAACAAAGTAACAATTTTAGGTGAATGGAGAGATTAAAAGCCAAATTGAAGAGAATTTAGAAGATGCCAAGGGAGGGGGGAAGGGTGTAAGTGTAGATGGCTTGAACTCTCAGTGAATTTGAAGGGGGAAGAAAGGTATATGAAGTTATGAAGTGGACAAAATTGCATCTAGTGAGGGATTTTCAATGATGGGGAAGACATGGGCATGTTTTTAGGCAACAGGAAAGAACCTAATAGAAAGAGATTGCCCATTTAAACAGAAGATAACAAAATATGGGGCCAAGGTTGGCTTTAGCAGGGAGAAGAATCATTTCTTCATCAGAAACTAGAGAGAATTTCTTGATTATAGTTGGTGAAGGATATGAAAGATTTGTGAGATGAGAAGGAAAAAAGAAACTCTGCAAATGACCTTCACTGTTTTAGTGAAGAGGTGAAGTCCTCATCTAAAAGGGCAGGGAAACTGGGATCCATAGAAGCTTCAGGAGAGACAAGAAAATTTCAAAAAGGGCAATGTAGTGAGTTTAGGGAAGAGCAGAAGAATTTTTTTTTACACTTTTCTAATGGTTATAATAAATTTGCATTGTGTGTGAAGTAATATTCATTCATTTATTAGATTGCTATAGTCACATAAAGACATTCTATGGAGTTGAATTCATAACTGAGCCCTCATTAGCCTAAAATTTTGAGTATTATTTTAGAAAGCCTTGTTTAATTTGAAAAACAGTTATGAAAAACTGTTGCATGTATGACCAATATCAAAATGCTACTGTTAGGGGGTAGAAGAGCAGGAGAGAGAAAATTTGGAACTCAAAATTTAAGGAAAAATTGTTTTTATATATAATTAGGGCAAAACAAAATATTCCAGATTTTTAAAAAGAAATTTTAAAAAACCAGTAATATTTCTATGTTAATTGCTTTTTCTCCCTCTAGTAACAATGCGTCAATTTGATCACCCACATATTGTGAAGTTGATTGGAGTTATAACAGAAAACCCTGTCTGGATAATCATGGAACTCTGCACACTAGGAGAGGTACTATAAATTTTCTAATTTTACCTTTTACTCATTTTGAATATCTTATAAACAATCTCAATAGTAACTTATTTATTATAGTAAGTAAACTAACTATCTGAGTGAGCTAATTCAAAATGATGTTTTATTTATGGTATTATTCTCAATGACTACTTAATTCTGCCTCCATATGCTACTGTAATGAGAAAGTAAATAGAATTTCATTTAGCTCACAGTCAAATATTATATACCACATTTATCAGACCTATTTGCATATAACTAAATATAAAATGTAACATTTAGGTTCCTTTTTCCCTCCTGACTCATACTATATTGCTGCTGAGGAGACCATGACCTAAAGTCTGGAAGGAAAAACTTGAGAAAAGAAATTAAACTCACATAATTAAGAATAGAGAAATTGTATAGAATTTATGTTAAGTGTATTTTCATCACCTTTTTGGAAAGACTTTTACTATATTAGGACAAGGTGTCAAATTTTATATTATTCTTCCCTTTGAAAATTTGAGCAAATAAATAGGAACAAAGTGTTCTGAAAATCTTTTAAAGTCTACATAAATGCCAGGTATTATATTAACCTTTTTAAGGGAGTAAATGTTTTATCCTGCTTCTTTGATAAGATTATTTTTTGAAATATTTTTCCAGAATTTCTGTCATTTTACCCATTTTTGATGGAAGTTTTTCTAAACTATGTTATTTCATTGCCCTGTTTTTATAAACAAAATACTAAAAAGAATTTAATCTTTCCTTAATAAACAGGGTCATCATTAGTACTATCATTTGCCATAGCACATTGAGTTTTTTGTACTCTTCTATTTGGCTTTCTAACTATCAGTTGTCACTGCTATCATCAAGAATGTGTGACTGTTGAAGTTCTTCTCCCATTTTAATTTGTTTATAATATAGTGTTTTCTGAGATAATATAGGTAATTGCAATTTTATTTAAATTAAGATTAAATTATTATTCAAAGGATTTTCTTTAGGAAAGGTGTGATTAGTTTAACTTCCTTAAGTTATTTTTGCATCATAGAAACTTCTCTTTCCTCAGATTGTACTTGGGTGCAATCTTACTAGAAGTCAGACCTCCTCATAAAAAGATTCCTAATACATGGCCAAAAAAAAAAAAAAAAAAAAGTTTTATTTGTGCATCACTGCTCCAAATTCTGTAGAGTTGTTTTGTAGACCTAATTTACATTCATCATGACGGGAAAACAGATGAATTTGACAGTCTTAATTGCCAATTGCAGTAACTACTCTTCCATTTTAGTCTTAATTGTGACATAGAATTGATATCATGAGTTTTTGTTCCTTGAATATAATAAGCTCTAGCAGATCCTACTTTAAGGCTTTAAGGATAGACTGGGGAATTGCTGGTCTAAGTCGTAAGTACAAAAATCAGCCTTGCTCAGAGCAGAGAGACTTATCAACAGAAATTTGGGGAAATATTTTTTTTTTTTTTTTTTTTTTTAGCCATCACAGATCATAAAGACACAGGCTTGTTAAAGGCATTGCTATGTATTAATGGAGGAAGAACTCCACCAATGAAATCATGAATTCTTCAAGTATTAAAGTTAGTAAAGTAAATCCAGGGAGAATTAATCCTGAAAACACCAAGGAAACCCAAGAAAATATCCAACTTCTATTTCTACATCCAAAAAGTTCTTGTTGAGATGTCAAATTTGTATTAATTGTTCATTCACATTTTTCTTTACCTCTTTTAGTCAGATGTTATTTGTTAGTAGAACTTTGTTGCTTCACTCAAAATATATTCCTCATTTTATTGTCTCTGTTTTTACTATATCAAAATAATTTACTTGAATAGAGCAGCAGTCTCCTTTAGAGGGGAAAATGATAACGTTCTAAAATTTTACAAAATGCAGTTGAATTTGCAATGCAGCGATGAATGTGGCCCTTTATATTGTAGATGTCTCTTCTTGATTGTTTCTGACAATTTTCTCTTGTTTGTTTTTATATCATTGCTCTGAAAGCTGCGATCATTTTTGCAAGTGAGAAAATACAGCTTGGATTTGGCATCTTTGATTCTATATGCTTACCAGCTTAGTACAGCCCTTGCCTACCTAGAAAGTAAAAGATTTGTGCATCGGTAAGAGAACACATAAAAACTCTTATAAATTTGTACAACTTTTTGCTGATTGAGTTATTTTTAAGTAATATTGAATAATATATTCACTTGTAATGAATGTTTAAAAAAATTATTGGAAATTAGGTTCTTTTTTTTCTCAAAATTTGTGATTTTTTACAAGATTTATTACACTTCCTGTGACTGAAATGCCACTACACTGGATTAGATACTTATTAATTTATTTGGGAGCTAATTTTTCACATGAATAAAAAAAATTTCAAGTGAATTTTTTATTACTCTATACAAAGATAAAGATAGCAGAGACAAGTGTACATTGTCTTGGAAGAGTATAAAATAAAATCCACTATGTTAAGGGTGACATCTGCTGGGATTATGCTGAATTTGTTCAGGACCTCTTTATAATATAAATTACAGCTAATTCCTTTAACATTTAAAGTCATAGTTTTGTTTTGTTTTTTTTTTTCATCTCTAAGTGCTAGAAATGAGGAACCAGAAGGGCAAAGGAGAGTTTGGGTCTAAAACTCAAACTGTGTAGTATACTGTTCAGCCATTTGAAGTCTCTTCAAAAGCTAACTAGAGTGAGAGAGCCTCTTAATTTAAAGGAAGATATTTAGGTTTAAAAAAAAAAAAAAAAAAGAGGTCACATCAGGACTATATATTTTCATCCAGTAGGTACTATAAATGGTTAGATAGAGGAAAGGTACCTGATAACTTGGATTTATGCTGTGCTTTATTATCTCATTTTATCTTCATAAGATCCTTGTGAGATACTTTTGGTTGAGGTTATTATTTTCATTTTACAGATAAAGAAACTGACGGTTAGATAGAGGTGAAATAATTGGATTAGCAAAAATTACATAACTAATGAGTGGCAGATCTCATGGCTTGTAACCTATACTTTTTCCCACTACACTGGATAACCTACTTTCTGAGAAGGGAAAAGACGTTGTTATTTTCTGCAAATTATGAATAGAACTTTTGTCATTCTGCACATGGAATTTTAGAACCCATTTTGTGTAAATAATAGTTGCTAAAAGATTATGTATTGTATAAAATTAAATACTGCATTACATATGTCCTTTTTTAAAAAAATGCTTACATTGTCTAATCTTATTGTATCATATACAGTGAAGTGCATAAATATCATATATTTAGAGATACAAAATAGAAAACATGTAAGTTTTGGAGTCATAAGACCTGAGTTTAAACCTTAGTTTTGTTATTTACAGCTTGTGTGACTTTGGTCATCTAATCCCTCTGGACCTTAATTTCCTTATTTGTAAAAGGAAGCCTTTGAAGTAAATTACTCTGAAAGGTTCATTCACACATATCTATACAACCCATTAATCTAAAATCTTTTTTGTATCTATTTACAAATATAAAAATTATAGACTAAGTTTTGCTTATTCTTATGGCATAACTTATTCTTCCAAATCTTTCTTCTTCAGGGACATTGCTGCTAGAAATGTGTTGGTATCTTCAACTGACTGTGTAAAATTAGGAGACTTTGGTTTGTCTCGATATATGGAAGATAGTACTTACTACAAAGGTAAGAATCTTAAAATTACCACAGAAAATAGGAACAATCCGGAGAAGTTAATTATGTCCTGAGTCTTTCTGACATTATTTTTGTGACCCCTCATTACCAATAGAATTAAATTTGTGAATTGCAGATATATTACAATTTCTGATTAGAGCATTCTTTAACCACGATTTGAACCATTAGCAAGTATTTTTCCACTCGAAATTTTCTTGTTATTGAAGTTTTTGTATTTTCAGGTTATTCTTAAAATATATTATTTGAACTTTTAGTGGACTGGCTAATATTTTCCAAACTGTTAGTAAGAAAAGTCTCCACAGTTCTCAGTTTTGTGAAAAGGCCAGTTTGATTCATTTGGAAAGTGAATTCAAAGGGCATTGAGTTTATTCTTTCCTGGAACTATGCATTCCTTTTACAGCATCCCTGCTGATAAGTGATCATCATCCAGTTTATACTTCAGCACCAGCAGTGCACCTAAAAACTGACTGCCACAAGAGACAGCACTATTTTGGATTGATTTTAATTGTTAGGACATCGCTACTGATACTGAGTCAAAATTTTTCTCCTTATACATTTCACCATATGTCTAATTAAACTGTGGGACAAACAGTATCTCTTCATACCTAGCAATTCACAGAGAAACAGTAATCCTGATGCAAATTTATTACTATTAATATATTACTCTGAACAAAAATACTAATTCCCAATTCTGTCTCATATAAAGTCAGAGTTCAGATCATGGTCTTAGAGTGTTCCCCATCCCATCTTTATCCCACTGCACAGAGTTTACACTTTGTCCTCATGATTCAAGTTCTACTTATCATTTGCACAAATTGATCTAAATCTTTTTAGCATGATCATTCTTGATGATGCTTCTCACAGTTGGAGAGATAGCTCCAGAGAGCCAACAGTACACAAAAGGCCCAGGGAAGAAGGCAGGGGTAATGAGTTTCAGATCCTGGGGTAAGGTAAGCATAAGGGAAGAATGAAAAACTTTGTATTTATTCTTCACACTAACTGAGGCATCTGCCAAATCAAAGCTAGTGAGAGCAGGAGTTTGCTGATTATCAAGAGTTCCCAGTACAAATAAAATTATAGACCAGTTTTTTTTTTTTTTTAATGACTATGAACATGCTGTTAGAACCATGTAAATGGTAAATGTAGAAAAAAATGTATCTGGAGTAATTGAGAGTGGGAAGGTGAGAAAGTATCACCACTTTTATATGTTTAAAAAATAGGGAAGTGCTAATGAAATATATTTTTCCAAAATATATATTACCTGATCCCCTTAAAGCAATTTTATGTTTAATTTGAACAAGATGCTCTTGTGATGGAGTAATCAGGGGATATGATAAACATGAACAAGAAAGACAAATTTGAGAGTAATGATTAATAAATGTTATTTAGATACAAATGTGAAACATGGTCAGGAAAAGATAATTCCAGTAAAAGAATGTTTCTCAAAAAAAAAAAAAAAAAAACGTTCCATTATACAGATGTGGCTTACATTCAATCTTATATAGAAGTCATAACAGCGGTAGGCAGAGCCAAGATGGCGGAGTGAAAAGGTGACTCTCTGCGTCCTCCGATCTTCTCTCAAATCAACAATAAAATAAGCCTCTGAACTGATCTTCAAGTCAATGAATCCAGAAATATTTGGACACTGCTTGCTGATATCTCTGAAGTACTTCACATCAGAGATATCCACGCTGTCTAAAAAAAAAAAAAAAAAAGAAGAAGCAAAAGAGAGCTCTCACCATAGACAGCTTTTATCAAGAGAAAGAAGTGATGACCCCAGATCCTGAGGTTCCTTTAGACAAAACTCCAAAGGAAGTTATTAAGGACCATGACTGGTCACTTTTTCAAAAGGCCTTTCTGGAAGATTGCATAAAGAACCTCAAAAGAGAGCTGGAGGATAAATGGGAAAATAAACTGAAATCAGTGCAAGAAGGATATGATTCCCTGCAAAAGAGATATGAAAAAGACACCAATTTATTGAAAAATAAAATTAGTGAAGTGGAAAAAGAGTGCAATGAACCAAAAAATTCAATTGGCCAGTTACAAAAGGAGCTTAAAAAGGTAACTGAAGAAAACAACACTTTAAAAAAATAAGAATTGAACAAAAGTGAATGACTCAATAAGACTTCAAGAATCAGTCAAACAAAAACAAAAAAATGAAAAATTAGAAGAAAATATGAAATATCCCCTAGGAAAAACAACTGACTTGGAAAATAGATCTAGGAGAGACAATCTAAGGATTATTGGACTTCCTGAAAGCCATGATGAAAAAAAGAACCTAAACACTATCTTCCAGGAAATCCTGAAAGAAAACTGCCCTGAGATTGTAGAATCAGGAGGCAAAATCACCGTTGAAAGAATTCACCGATCACCTCCTGAAAGAGACCCCAAAATTAAAACCCCAAGGAATATCGTGGCTAAATTTCAGGACTATCGCACCAAGGAAAAGATTCTGCTAGCAGCTAGAAAGAAACAATTCAAATACCAAGGATCAATAATTAGAATCACACACGATCTGTCAGCCTCCACATTGAAGAATCGAAGGGCCTGGAACCAGATATTCTGAAGGGCAAAGGAACTTGGATTATAGCCAAGAATAACCTATCCAGCTAGAATGAGCATTATCCTCCAGGGATGAAGATGGTCATTCAATGATATAGGTGAATTTCACCTATTTCTAATGAAAAGACCAGATCTGAACAAAAAATTCGACATCCAAACACAGAACTGAAGAGATACATAAAAAGGTAAAAAGGAAAGGACTCTTGAGAACTTTAT